>LPNX010410365.1:92954-160974 GCA_001517045.1 Pseudotsuga menziesii
ATTAGTCTAATATTCAATGTATGTGTAATATGAATACGGGTTAATTTTGAAAATTAATTTTAAAAAGCCAACTTTTAATTATTCAAACACTATAAAATAAGCAATTTCATACTTTGTAATTCAATTTAACAGGAATAAAAATATGCCAAAAAAATAAATATGCAAATATAATAGCAACACTAGATTTATTGGTTACAAAACCATGTGCCCAAAACCACTTACATCCTTGCCCATTCGGGAGTCAAAGTTAACCCTAACACAATTTAAACTTTCATTAATTAATTCCAAATGTAAGTAGTGGTAGATATTATTTATTTTCTTTTTAAAATAATTTATAACTATTAATAACTAAGAGTTTTCTTCCTTATATTAAGGGAATTATATTTTTTTAAGAGTAATTTTGGTTGTAAGAAATATATTACAAAAAAGTAATGATTTTTTTAAGTTTAAAATTTAATGTTTGAAATTTAATATTTCATTAAAAATATTGTATATGTTTAACTGTATATAAATGTTATATATTGTTGTATATTTAATTAAAAATATTATATATAAGAAGTCTACTCTCGTACTTTATTCGTATTGGATTTTTTTGTTACGTATTTTTTTCGTATCGAATCATATGTGTATCCGTATTCATACTCGAATTATGCTACTATGGTTTAGAGTGACTACTTCTATACCATGTAACATCACTTGAAAACAAAATGAAAGAGCATTGCCATGATATATTTGCATATCATTCTCATATATGTTGTCATGATCTCATTGTATATTATCCTCTTGTGTTGAAGACAAAGTTTACATAATATATTTTTCAAAGTTTTATCTAGATTCTTAAGGAGTCCAACCATTCATTATCACTTGATTGATAAACTTAACAAAACCATTAATTATTACGTGAGTTAGGTCCAACAAGTTGACAAAGAGTCTTTATAATTATTTTACTCTATTATGATTTTTTTTAAGTTCATTTCAAGAATACGTTGTTGGAATTTGGAGTTCTTGTGATTTTTTTATGAAGTTCTTTTCAAGAATAAACTTCAAGAAAAGGTTGGTGGAGTTTGGAGTTATTATGATTTTTTATGAAGTTAATTTCAAGAATAGGTGGTTGGAATTAGGTATGAAAAGGTATTTATTTCAAAATTATTAATATATATTCTAAAACAAATATTATCCGTGCAAGGTGAGGAATAAAATCTTGTTTTTTTATAGCATAAACCAAATTAATGTTAAAATTTGGAATACCCATTAGTACTATCAATTGAAATAAATTGGAATTATCTTATTAGACGTAATCTAGACTAACGTTACTTATGGAATAAAAATGATAATTACTGCATATGAAATTGTAAAAGTTCACATGATAATAGGGACATAAATGGTATAAATTCAAACTTGATTTGATTTTGTTTATATTCATTATCCTTTTGAAAATCATGGTGATTTGATTTTGTTTATATTCCTTATCCTTTTGAAAAAGACGGTGCTATGTGTGACGGTGTAACGACGGAGATAAAATATCTGAAGAAGATATGTTATGTGTGAGAAATAAGATTGAAATGATGAGTAATATGAAAAAAATAAATTTATATAATATTATAAATAGAAATTAAATTAATATAGATTTATTTTATTTTAAATTTTAAATGTTAAAAATTAATATTTAATTGTTGATCGACTATCAAATTACAAGTTGAACTTTGAGGAAGGTATTTGGCAGAAATGGGAATACTAGAGATACATCATCCTCCTTTGAGGAAGGTATTTGGCAGAAATGGGAATACTAGAGATACATCATCATGGAGGATGATCTTAGATCAAATATTCTCTAATTATCTTATTAGCTCCATATGAGCATCAAAGATATATCATACAGATTTTGTAGCTCTATCTATCTTTTTTTTTGTTTTTTTGTATTTCATATACCAATATCATTGAACCCATTCAATAAGAAAGGATCTTGATCTTCCAGGAATTATAGAAATGATAGTTTTGGAAGTTTATATCCTTCAATGTTAAATTTATTGTCTTTATATATAGATCGATATAAGAATAGTTCCCATATACTACGAAACTATATACTAGATACTATTATCTGCCCTATTTCAAGGGACAACTACTTTTTTGAGAGGTTTTCTAGGCTGTAAAGAAAGTGGTTCATTTTCATTAAGGAATCAAAGAAAAAAAAATTAATATGTTTTTTCTAATTGATATTGATATTTAAATATTTAAATAAAATTATCAATTTTAAGTGCAAGTTGTACTTAGAAGAGTAAAATAGTATAAGTAGTACATATTTTATTTTTGTTTATTTGAAAAATAATCCTCAATCTTGTTATTTTTTTTAACTTCATGTCACTCCTCTGAAGAAGGTTTCACAATGATTGGTTGTAGTAAGAAGTTGAGTGATCATGATTTGTAGAAGGAACCAATTCCTTATCAAAAGTTCTTGATAGTAAGAGCAAGAATGAAATTGAGGTTGTTTTGAGGCACGTCTAGAAAGTCATACATGTGCATATGTTGCATGAGGGTTTCTCATTTGAATATCCACCAAGGATTTTTTCTGTTCAATGGAAGTCTACTAAGTCTTTGCATATAAACATGGCGGTGAGCATGCAACCATGGCATCCATGAACATGAAAAATCCTCGAAATTCTTGAAATCCAACGCAAAATATTTGCTAAGCGTCGATGCAGTTATAGGCCTGTGACCATGGGTAGTCATGAAAATTGAGGTAGTTTGGTTAATGTGATTGGCAAATTTACTCTATGATGTTTGTGATGCAACATGTTGACTCTTTATCAAGCTAATTGAATGCCCCAATTAATTTGAATTGATTTATTATAATACCTTCATTAAGAAAACAACTCTTTGAGAATTTAACATATTGGCTCTTTGAAGGTAATATTTTAAGAATATTTATCATCCTTAACACTTCTAGCCTAAACTACAGCTAATTTTTTGTATCATCAACAACACTTATAACCTAAATATTTTCAGTACTGAGAGTAAAAAAAATGACAACAAGAAAACCTTCTAAGGGGAAGCAACACATTGCTAAAAGAAAGCATCAAATATTTGAATCAAAATACCTATTGTGCCTTTAGAAACTATGCAAGTTTTCTATGGGAATATAATTTAGGAGATCTACTTCTAATATATACTTTTTACAATGTCATTCTATCAACATGGTTTTTCACCTTAAGAGCAATTACTTGTACTAGTCAACCTACCCATATAAAGTATAACCTATGGTAAAAAACAAACATATGTCCAAATCGTAAAGAGGTTAACATATGTTGTGAGTTCTGTCACAATATCTTGGTCTCAACCCTTTGAACTTGATCTTGTTTATAATATAGTTATGTTTTTCTCTACACCATAGTTTCCATGGTGATTTTGAAAGACATATTAAACGTGATCATTTTCATCTTAATGAAAAATTCCAAGATTAGTTGAGGGAGAACTCCAATGGAGCTATGAGTCCACCAAATATGAAACATAAAGGGTTCTAAGGGCGTGTTTACCTATGTCTCATGATATTACCCCATCCTACTATAACCCGCTTCTACGTGAGTATATTATTTCTATTATCCCCTAATGTTAATGAAATTAAACAGGGAGTCTAATGGAATGACTTAATTACTTTAAGTAATTGTTTCCTACATTCAAGCTTACCTCCTACTTTGTAGTAACCAAACCCCATATTCAAGGAACCAAGAAAGAAGTGAAAATAGAGTCCTCAATCCCATTCATTCATTCATGAGAATTCAAATTATGGGAGGGAAACTTGAGTAGAAGAGAGTTCTTGAAGAAAAAATAAGAGTTTTAGGAAGAAAAATGCATTCCAACTCTCATATCATCAATGGAGACATGAAAGGACTATGTGATATTAGGAACCAATAATGAGTAGATAGCTACCTTGTTGAACCTCTATAAATTGTTTGGTTGTCTAAGAATCCATAAAAAAATTATCTAATAAGATAAGGATGGAAAAGAAATTTGAGAATGGATAGTGACTTGGGGTCATACTACATATATTGAAGAGTATTTCCAAGAGACTGAAGAGTATAGAAGGGGGTGTCTTCTTGTGTTGTATGGGGCAGTAAAGTGAGTGATAAGAGTTGATCTGTTTGAGAAATTGATTAAAGAACCAACATTATTTTTCTTGGTTGGTATTGGAAGGCCTAAGTATAGAAAATTAATTTTCTCCCTCAAGGTATCATAGCCTAGCATAGGGGTGCCATCCACAAAGGATTAACCTATGATTGGGAGGAAAATAATTCACCCATAGTCAATTTCCTTGGAGCACTTTTCATGAAAAAACCTAAGTTTATCGATTTTCCTCCTTGGTATTATTTTATGATGATGAATGAAATTCCATTGTTGATTATGAGATGTAAATCAATAAATTCATGAAATCTCTTGTTTTGATGAGAAAATGAATGTGAAATTACATGGTTCTAAAATTTTCTATAGAAATGTATTGTTCATGCAAGTCTAAAATCCAATTTTGTATTTTTAGTGAACAACAGTGTCATATTAAGTTGAAAGAAGACAAAATTTGGATTGGATTAGCTATCACATATCCCTATGCATCCACCAAAAAATAGCCCAAGATTTTCCTATATGATCCTCAAAAACACAAAATGGATGTAGATATAATTTTTCTTAAAATCAACCAAACAATGTCCATTATCACACAAATTTTATCATCGAGTATTTGACATCAATACCCACATTCTCACCAAATTGTATAGTTATATTCAATTTTTTTGTTCCTCAAAAGGTGAAAATGCAGTCATGTCTTACAGTTAATGTTGTGAAATTTGGTTGTTGGAAACCACTTTCTAGAATGGGCCATTATGGAAGGCCATTAAGATAAGTGTTCAAGAGTGCTTCAGGGTGTTATAGTATGTGTGAAATTGTCAATGATTGGATTTGAATGAGTTCATATTTCCCTTCTTTATACTCATCTCCTTGAAATAAATAAGTAGCTAATTATCCATCATACCCTTGTCAAATGTTGTTTCTTGTGCATGACAAGTTATGTCATCCATTGTGAATGTTCTTTAGGAATAAAATGAGATTCTTATAAATGTTATGAGATGGTTTTTTCCATGATTTATTCCTTCAATGACCTCCTTTAAGGGAAGATACCCTAATTTCCTCCCATTGTTGAAGATATGTGAACATTACGCATAGTTTTCTATGCAACCTTTATGGATGGCATTAATGCTTGTTGTGAGTATTTACCTTTACCATGGATTGATTTTTATCATGCTATGGCATCAAGACAAGTGGTATTTATGTTACAAGGGTTTAAGAGATTTTGTGTAACCACACATATGTGTATGATGAGGCATCAAGCCTATAGATTAAAGACTATTTCCCCTATGTTTATAATAAGCTTGATGATCATGGTATCACAATGCCAATCATTTTGTAAGGTATTACAAGAATGATCTTAAGGACATTAACCCTACTTCCTTGGAAAAGAGATCAAGTTGTCTACCTAAGAGAATCTAGGATAATGATGAGCCGAATTAAATTGTGAAATTTTGAAGTAGAGTTGATTATGAAAAAATGTTTAAGTTTGTTGTGATTTGAATATATCATTTACGCTTTGTTGTCACCATCATTAATAGGTGCTATGTGGAAATGTGTGAAATGTTAGTTCTATTTAAGGAGATATCTGGAATGTGTTTTTTGTTGTTTAAAGGAATTATTAAATAAACTTTGAATTTAGATATTGAAATCCCAACTCATGTTGATTGATATAAATCCGAACTCTATCATAGTGAATCAAGAGGAATGGTTCTTAAGGGTTGTTATGTTGTAAAGGGTCTTAATTGTTGCACTTTGAATTGCATACTATTTCCTTCATTAAGATTTTGGACCAAGAAAATCCTATTTTCAGTGTTGATCATGTATGTACATTACATTTCATATTTTATGATATAAGGCCTACAACCATTAGAATCTCGTATTTAACTTCAACACTTTACTACAAATGTGTTTAAGATAGTCTAAGTTATTTTTTATAAGCAAATAGTAGAGGAGGAGAGGAGTCAGGACATTGTATAGCCGAAGAAAGCAATTTTAAAAACACCACAAGATAGGCACATCTCATTGTTTAATAAGCACACTCTCACACAACACATTCCACAAAGGAGGAGAGAAAGGCGACGTAAGGAAACATACTCACCCCATATAAGATATATGATGTATTTCAAGATTTGAAAATAAATATAATGGCCACAGTTGAGAAGGGAATCTCTAATTTTGTGATTTTAAAATAATCATATAACATGCTATCCCTTATATCCTATGTGTGTGTATTAGCTTAAGTAATTCAATACTCTAAGCTTAGTGTAAAGTCAAGTTCCAAGGTTGGTTGCCTCTACTCCATATATCTTTACCAAATGAAATACCATAATCATTGCTAATAAACTTATACTAAATACCATTTATAAAATACAAAAAAATATTGACACATTTTTTCATATATATATATATAGTTTAATTAACCATCAAATCACTTACAAACAAAACCGTTAATATCACAGTGCACTTCGAAACCAAAAAGGCTTATTAATATCCCTATCTCTGAACAAATATGTTAACAAAGAAATGCCATGTTTATATGCAAAGACCATTTAGATATTTAGAGTGACCAGTTGTACTAATACGTTAGCAACGAAATGTCATTTTTATATGAAAAGACCATTTAGACATTTTGTTTTTATATGAAAAGACCATTTAAATATTTAGTGAAATTTATATAAAAATAATAATATCCATATATATATATGGATATATATATATGTTATTAACGAACAAAAAATGATATCCATATATGTTATGAACGAAGTGTCATTTTAAGAGGGCAAAACACTTTACATCTTTAGAGTGACTATGCAAAAATCAATTAAAAGAAACAAAATGAGAAAATATGTTATGATCTCTTTGCTTTTATATACCTATATTGTTGAAAAAATCTGCATGATCATATTTTTCAAAGTTTTATCTAGATATTTTTAAAGTCCAACCTTATCATGATACTTCACTATTACTTGATCGATAAATGTGGGGCTTTAGTGGCCTTTCTCGATGAACCTTATAATCTAATAAGTCAAGAAGTCCGGTTAGTAATTCTATAGTTTTTTTTTTGTTTTACTATGAATTCTTACAAGTTGTCATTTGGAGAAGAAGAGTAAGATGTTGGTGTGGGAGTGGGAGAGAGAATGGAAAATCAATTTTAAAATAATTTTCAGTTTTGAAATTTTGAAAATCAAGATGACTTTAAAAAAAAGTAATGTTTTTTTTTAATTTAAATATGGAATAAAATATATTTTTTACACGTATATTATATTTATAAAAGTAAAATTATGTAATTAATGTAAATTTTATTTTTATTTTTTTTAAACAATTATTGATGTTACATTTTTTTTATTTTTTTATCTTTCAACCTTATGCCACACCCTTTAACTAGAGTTCACAATGAATAATTGTAATTCAAAAGTCGAGAGGTTAGGATTCATAAAAGGAACCAATTCCTTATAAGAAGTCGTTGTAGTAAAAGTAGTGATGGACTTGAGGTTGCTTTGAGGCTCTTCGAGAAGATTATACATGTGCTTACATCTAAGCAAGGCTTCTCCTTCGAATATCCAACAAAGAGGTTTCTCATTCAATGATAGAGCTTGTGCACAACAACACAACAACAAGTCTTTGCATAGCAACACCATGGTGAGCCTTTACATAGCAACACAATGGAGAATTGACCATGGGAAACCTGAAATATAGAAATCCTTGAAATGCTTAAAATCCAGTGCAAGATCTTTGCAAAGTGGTGTATTTATAGTTTAGTGACCATGGGTACCTAAGAAAAATGAGGATCAAATACCTGGTATTGAATTCCATTGTAGAATTCATTTCTCTCTAACCTCCACTCTTACTTAAACCAGAGTTAACATCGCATGGTGAACACAAACTTTTTTTTCCAAAGAAAATTTATCGTTTCAAATTGAGTAGAAATTACACTTATAGTCTTCTCAAATGCATATTTCACTTATAAAAGTTAAATCGCATAATTAATGTGCATTACATTTTCATACCTTTAAAAAATAATCCTAGATCGACATAACTTTTTTTTTTATTTCCTCTTTTTCAACCTCATGCCACCCCCCTAAAGAAGAGCCCACAATGATTAATTGTAGTTAAGAAGTTTAGATGTTAGGATTCATAGAGGAAACCAATTCCTTATAAGAATCAAAGGTATATATTTCATGAAGTCTCTTTGTGCCCACTAAAGAGGCTTCATGAACAACTCTCATCCTTGAAGAGGAAATCCCAATATTCGTGTCTTATTCTATATCCTCCAAGAAAGGACACGGTTTGACATTTGGTACTTCTAGACAAACAATGTTCTCCTTCTTTTAATCAATGGTTTGTTAATGTACAACATCTTGAGCATTCTCATCTTTTATATGAGGTTGCTCACATGCTTGGCATCCTTTGGGTTTAGGTTCATGTTCTTTGTTCCTATTTGAGTAGGAATGTTCTTAAGGATAAGAATTTTGGAGATGCCCTATTTGTTGGCAAAGTTGACAATGAAAAGAAATATTCCCATAATATAAATCATAAACCCATCTAAAATTTCCCCTTTGTAAGAGCATCTTTGTAACACCCATGTTTTGACCCCGTTTGCATTAAATGTACATGATGTGTATATTGTATTTAATCATGGTGTGGAGCTAAAGGCAAAATCCCCACCATCGATTTAGCATTTTATGTTTCGACGATTAAAAATCGTTGCCGATGGTATTTTGTGCTAGCCGACACATTATAATTTTGGACATCATGTAAATATGCAATTTAATCAAAAACCCACAACCAGCTATGTCAATGCAACAAATAATGATATGGGGGCATGATTTACTAAGGATAAGGGGGTGGGAATATTCAAACCTTTGGGCCAATGGGGAAAATCCAAATTTCAAAGGGAGAACCCATCAAACTGTAAACTAGATTTCTTGTCTTATTCACCCAATCATTTATTACTGCCAGAAATTGGTTGGGTTGGTTATTGCATGGGATGGGCAAGGTATGACAACCCAAATTCGAATAGGAGAAGCCATCATTTTTTTAGAAAAGCGTTTTGACTCCTTGGGCAAGTAAAAACACAAAAATGTATGCCATTCTACCATGCTTTCATGTTTTCATGTTTACCTCACCATTTTTCCTTCACGTTGAGCTCTTGGAGGCAACTGGAACTTTCTGTGCATGTATCCATTCCTATTTTTTGTCTTTTACCTCATTTTCCTCATGCTGGGAAACCATTTTTGGTAATTATCAGTGGTTGGGTTTCCTCCCCCATGATTTTGTTGCATTTCCCGTTGTTTTCCCAAATTTAGAAATCATTTTTGGTAGTGCCGGCGAGTGGGAGAAGAGACCCATGATTTGTTTGGGTGTTGTTGAGCCCGTTTTGGCCATGTTAGGGCCAAAACATCTCTGGAAATCGAATTGATACTAAAGGGTCGTTTCTACCCATTCTGGAAATTGGTTTTGTTTCCAGAACCATTTTTCATCAACCCAGATCTTGCATTTCACTGTGTGTGCATGTTTTGTTTGGTCTGAACTAGCTTGATAAAAACTAGTGTGAGAAGGAACCTCACAGAGAGATCAAGAGGGATGGTTTTCTTCTTTGCACACCCTGAATAGCACTAGAAAGGAAGGCATAACCTAAGGGACTGTGTAGCAGAGAAGGGGATGCTCCTTGTGTTGTGTGTGTAGATTTTTTAGAATCCAGGCTAGATCTGGTGCAGGTGTCCATAACTCTGTGGTTGAGCTCACTAGCTTAGCAGTCATCCTTTCCATCTCCTTTGCAGCCTGATAAACCCAACTCTGTTTGGCTTGGCTGAATTTTGATATACCTTTGGCTACGTGTAAGCCTCCTAGTGTTCCCTTATTCCTTGTCGGAATCATGCCCATCTCGGGGGTGGCAGTGTTGCTGAGAGATTGATGAGCACACTGGCCTATGGTTCGGTGGAACGTTGCAGTGACATAGCTAGTTGCGGGACAAGCTTCTTCCAAGATAAGTATTCTTGTCTATTTTATCTCTGCAATTATGTATGTGCTTATTGATTAATATGAACATGTTAAATGCTATGAATGAAATGTAAATGCTTTCGTTGTATGTTAATAATTTATGCATCTGTATATGTTTAAGTTCAATGCATTTTTTATTTATGTTCATGGGGCTTAGTTTGCCCGGATTAGATAGCTAGCATCTATGTTTCTCGTGTCCTCTCCACCGAGTAGAGGGGTGGGGACATGACAGTGTGGTATCAGAGTTGTGTTACAGCTTTGGGCCTCAAAGGAGCCATGCAAAAACCACCTTTGAGTTCAACAAAAGAGCAGTAGGCAGGAGAAATTTCTTCAAAATTTCTCTAAGTATAAAAATAGCCTATCGGCTCAGTAAGCCGAAGGGATCCGATACGTCGGCTGCGTTGCCAATATTTGAGCCGATGAGTGTCAGCTAAGTCAAGCCGACAAGCGACGAGTGGAAGTTGAAGTTGGAGCCGCAACGGCATGTGGAAGTTCAGGTTTGAGTCGAGGAATGTCGGTCGGGTCAAGCCGACGAGTGGCGAATGGAAGTCAAAAATTCTTTCGATGCAGTGGGTGAAAGTCAAAAATCTTTCTGATGTAGCAAAAGGAGATGTCGAAAGGAATCGAGTGATGTTTGTCGACACTTATCGGCCGAATTTGGGAAATGGAGCCGACACGTTGGAAGGAAAATGAATTTTTTGTCGAAACAAGGATTTTTAGCAGGTTTTTCAGTGGGATTTCAAGGGCCAGAAAGATGGAAAAATGGCAGTGTGTTTCTATGCCAGATTGCGCAAAATCGAAAGATTTACAAAAAAAAACGAGGGTTGAATTTTGATATACCTTTGGCTACGTGTAATCCTGCTAGTGTTCCCTTATTCCTTGTGGGAATCATTCCCAACTCAGGGGTGGCAGTGTTGCTAAGATATTGATGAGCACACTAGCGTATGGTTGGGTGGAACATTGCAGTGACGTAGCTGGTTGCGAGATAAGCTTCTTCTAATATAAGTATTCTTGTCTATTTTATCTCTGCAATTGTGTGTGTGCTTATTGATTAATATGACCATGTTAAATGCTATGAATGAAATGTAAATGCTTTCATTATATGTTAATAATTTATGCATCTGCGTATGTTTAAGTTCAATGCATTTTTTTATTTATGTTCATGGGGCTTAGTTTTCCCAAATTAGATAGCTAGCAGCTATGTTAGTCGCATCCTCTTCACCGAATAGAGGGGTGGGGACGTGATAGTGTGGTATCAGAGTTGTGTTACAGCTTTGGGCCCCAAAGGAGCCATGAGAAAACCACCTCTGAGTTTAGCAAAACAACAGCAGGCAGGAGAAATTTCTTCAAAATTTCTCTAAGTATAAAAATATCCTGTCAGCCCAATAAGCCGAAGGGATCCCATACGTCGGCTGCGTTTCCAAGATTTAAGCTAACAGTAGCGGCTGGGTCACCAAGAGTGAGCCGATAGTAGCGGATGGTTTTCCAAGAGACGAGTCGTAGTGGAGGCTGGGTTGACTGAAGAAGAGCCGACATGGATCGCGGCCACAATGGCGGAAGGCTCGGTGAGATCTGAGCTGATGCATATTGGCTGAGTTGAGGTGACAAAAAAATTTCAAAATTTTTCTAAGTATGGAAACTCAAATGAAAGTTGAAAACTTTTCCGATGCGTGGTGGAGGGTAGAAGTTGAGGAAGGAGCCGCAACGATGGGTGGAAGTTTGGGTTTGAGTGGATGAGTGTCGACAGAGTCGAGCCAACGAGCGGCAGGTGGAAGTTGAAGTTGGAGCCGCAACGGCATGTGGAAGTTCAGGTTTGAGCTGAGGAGTGTCGGCTGGGTCAAGTCGACGAGCGGCGAGCAGAAGTCAAAATTTCTTTCGGCGTAGCGGAAGGAGACATCGAAAGGAATCGGGTGATGTTTGTCGATGCTTATTGGGAGAAATTGGGAAATGGAGCTGACAGGTTGGAAGGAAAATGAAATTTTCACCAAAACAGGGATTTTTAGCAGGTTTTTAAGTGGGATTTCAGGGGCCAGAAAGATGGAAAAATGGAAGCGTGTTTATGCGCCAGATTACGCGAAATCGAAAAATTTACCAAAAAAAAAGGTGAGGGTGTTTCCCTCAACCCACCCTGCAATGGAATAGGGAAGCGACAAGGGGGAAACCCCCATTGAGCACCGTCATCCCCTTCAGATAGTCGTTGTTGTGAAAGAAAAGTCTATTTTTGAGAAAGTTTTCATTATGAGATTTTTCCAGATGAAGGTAAGTGATTATTAATTCATGTGAATGCTATGCAGCTAACAATTTTGTTTATTAACACATTTTGCAGAATTATAGTCACCTTCAAAGGGGCACCATTCCACATAGTGCAGATCAGTAAAGTTGGGCTTTGGTTCATCCATGAGAACCTACAGCATGAATGATGCACAGAACCCCAATGAGTACGAGAAATATGCTATGGGGGAAAATGTCCGAGTGGGAAATGCTGAGACAGAGTCTAATGGGAGAAGATTTCAAGATACTCCCCCAAATTTTGCATCTACCATGAGAAGCCTAAGGGTAGATATGAAAAGTTATAGGGAGGATAATGAAAGATTGGTTAAGGCTCAGGAGGAGCAGAATTAGCTGAATGCAGCCATGCTGCAAATTTTGACAGACATCCAAAGGAGGATGAACTCTAGGGACCGGAAAGTAAGATTGAAAGGTAGTAAGAGCAGTACCAAAAGAAGAAAGAGATATCCTAGTGGGTCATCTGACTCTGAAGGATCCACTAGCGTTTCAAGTTCTTCCTCTCACAAGAATGAGAGAAAGAGGTGCTACAAAAACCATTCACGTGATCAGTTTAAGAAGGCAAGGCCGCCTACCTTCAATGGTGAGATAAAGAATGGACAAGAAGTTGAAGCTTCGCTTCTTGGGATGAGGAATTATTTCCAAGTCCAAGACTACTCTGGAAATATCAAGGCTAGGGTAGCCATATTCAATTTGAATGGAAGAGCATCCATATGGTGAGAGCACTTCAGGCAAGTGAAAAATATTAATGAAAGGCAGATTGTGTGGAAGAAGTTCTAGAAGTATTTCAAGCAAAAGTGCCTCTATGACAGGTACTATGATGATAAGATTAAAGAATTCCATGAGCTGAGATTGGGACATCAGATTATGGAAGAATATGCAAACAAGTTCCTGGAACTTTTGAGCTATGTCAGGTACATCAAAGATGAAAAAGTGAAGATCCAGTGTTTTTTTAGTGGATTTCCTCAGTCTTACAAGGACAGATTTGAGTTTTACGAACCTAGAACTCTTGAAGAAGCAATACGGAAAGCTAAGTATTTCTATCTGAAAAGCAAAGGAAAACCTAATTATCATAAGACATGGAAGGACAAGAAGAATGAGAATTCTGACCAAAGGAAGAAAGGTTTCAAACCTTCTAACTTCAGGAATCAGCAAAAGCAACCATTTCAAGATGAGAAGCATCTAGCTAGAGTGGTGGGATAAAATCCTAGAGAACCACCACAAAACATAGGACCACTCCAATGTTGGAAATGTGGAGGACCCCAAAAGCACAGGAATTGTCCACTTGAGAATAAGAATGCAAGGCAAGATTACAACATTCAAGAGGTAGAAACAGTGGGTTAGGTAGCAAAGCATGTCCTTAAGATTTATGCAGCACTGGAGGACTTCCAGGAAGATCACCAGTCAACTATGGTTGAAGTTGCAGGAAATATTGTTGAGCAATCTATTTCTATTTTGACTGACCCTGGTTCTACTCACAGTTACATTACCCATAGAGTAGGGGATTTTTGTGCTTTTAAGAAAGTAAAGCATAGCAAATCTTGGTTAGTTCAGCTAGCCACTGGAACTAAGAGAAAGGTTAGTAAAGTGGTAGAGAAATGTTCATTGGTCATGAATGGATTGGTCACTTGTGTTGATCTGAATGTTCTACCACTTGGTTCCTATGATGTTCTCATTGGAATGGATTGGTTAGAAGCTCATCGTGTTAATATTGACTGTTACAATAAGACTTTTCAATTCCTGGATGAAGAAGGGAACCTAAGAGTTGTAAGAGGCATTCCAAAGGTGATTTTGTTAGGAAGATTTTAGCAATGCAGCTAAAGAAGTGTTGTAGGAAAGGTTGCAGAATGTATGCAACTCACGTGTTGGAAGCAACAGAGAATGAAACTATTAGGTTGGAGGACTATCTTGTACTGCAAGAATCTAGGGATGTGTTTCCTGATGAGATTCCAGGGCTTCCTCCAAAGAGGGACATTGATTTCACAATTGAACTTGTGCTAAGAGAAGCACCAGTGTCCAAGACACCCTAAAGGATGAGTACACTAGAAATGATAGAGTTGAAGATGCAACTGCGAGAGTTGTTGGAGAAGACGTAGATCAGGCCGAGTGTGTCTCCTTGGGGAGCACCGGTTTTGTTTGTGAAGAAGAAAGATGGTACACTCATGTTCTGTATTGATTACAGACAGCTGAACAAAGTCATGGTGAAGAATAAATACCCTTTGCCTAGTATTGATGACCTCTTTGATCAAATGAGAGGAGCAAAGGTATTTTCCAACATCGACTTGAAGTCGGGTTACCATCAGGTGAGAATCAAGGATGAAGACATTCATAAGACAGCCTTCAAAGAAAGGTGTAGAAATTATGAGTTTGTAGTGGTACCATTTGGTCTCACAAATGCACCAACTACATTTATGTGCCTTATGAATAATGTCTTCAGCAGGTATTTGGACAAGTTTGTTCTTGTTTTCCTTGATGACATTCTTGTTTACTCCAAGAATTAGGAAGAACATGAAGAGCATTTGAGATTGGCATTGCAATTTCTTAGGGAGCATCGCATGTGTTATAACTAGATCTTGTTCTTAGTTTATCTGTTCTTTTTGTCCTAATTTTCAACCGTTGGTTTAAAATGATTTTACATTTTATGTTGATTTTTTGACAATCAATAATTTTTGTTGGATTTAATGCTTTTAATGGTTGAATTATTTCATTATTTTAGTTTTAAGGTTTGTACTTTGGGATTATTAGTTAATATGTATATCTTTAAGCTTTCAAAAACATCTAATAAAAGTTTATTCCAAGTTTGTTTTATAATCTAACCCTCATTTTGAGTCCTTTGTCAAATATTTTCATGAGGAGATTCCTGTAGCAGCTCTGTTTTTCCTATTTTTGTCATTATCATTGGGATCATATTACGAGGTGATGGAAACAAATTATAGAAAACAAAAAGATTTTTTTTTCCACAAGAGACTCATTCACAAAAACCTCTCTTAGTTTTTCAACAGCTATTATCGTTTGAGAGATTGGAATTCATCTTTGTGGCCTATTTGCAGTGTTCGAATTATTTAATAATTTCCTGTTTTAGTCACAAATTTTCAGCACGTATTCCGATCAATTAAAGGGGAATTTTTAAAAACAAAGAGAGGTTTTTGTTCATAATAGAATCATTTAAAAAAACCTCTCTCATTGTTTGTACAGGTGTCTTGAATCGAGATATATGAAGGCGTCTTTGAGACCCAAATTTTCAGAAATTCACGAAATTTTCCCAAATCCGATTTGTTATTTTTGGGTTAATTGCCTTTAAAGATTTTGAGTTATCATGTAACTAATTGATGTAACTGTTTCAAATTTTGAACTAGAATGTATTTATGGAACTAATTTACTTTTGTAATGATAAAAGGAAGACAAACATACAATTTTGGGGTGGGATTTTTCACTAAAGGAGAGGCTTTTGGAGCTTTGATTTCTCAAGCTAGCATTTATAACTCTTATGTAAGTGGATGAATGTTATTGATTATATGTAAACTGATGTAAACTGATAAGCCCTTTTACCTATCATGCTTTTTCATTTATGATCTGTTTGATTGCTCAGTCTACTATTTCATTTCCTATTTAAAGGTTTATTCATGTAAATGCTTGTAGCATGTGGGTGGAATTAGTATTTCATGTGTAATGTTTATGGCTTATTGGGATGTGTTTGATCCCCAGTTTATCTAACTTGCATGATTCAATTCTGTATTAGCTTGTGGATGTTTATTTCCTCCTTGCTGATGAATTTTTTTAAACCAAAACCCTAAAAACGTATTTTACTTAATTTTATTTTATGAGATTGTGTTAATTTTATTTTATGAGATTGTGTTGGCTTGTTCTTTAGTAGTCTGAGAACAATTTATGGCACTAACATCTTTGGCACCATTGTCGGGGATGAAGCTGAAGTATATCTTCCCTGGGATATCATTATTCATCTGATTTTGAGAGGCGAACAAAGTCAGAAAATCTTTTAGACTACATTTTTTCGTCGGCGACTCCACGATTAAAGATTCTACTACAAGGAGAATTTTGTTGACAGAAAAATGAAGAAGCCAAATGGAAAGACTGGGTATCAGCTTGTTACTTTCTTCCATGAGGTTTTGTTCTTATTCATCAGTTCCTTCCTGCCTTTCCCATTGCATGTCAAAAGAATTATTTTTTGTTTTGTCTATTCCGATGATCACAAACCTTCAAGTTCATATCCCTCTTTGGAAGAAGAAAGTCTGTCTTCTTCTTGTTTTATTGATGTTGATCCTATTCCTTCATATGAAATACATGTGCAACATCATATACATATACCCATATCTCTTGAACCTGATTATTCTGGTCATCTTGTAGAGAATAAAGCTGATCTATTACCTTCTACCATCACTGCTGAAACTTGCGAACAGCTTGTTGAACCTCATTTTCAACTCACAAATTTTTAGTCTAGACTCAGACAGAAGATGTTTAAACCTCTTAGGTTTCAATCTCTCTTAAATCCTTACCCTTCCTACTTTGTTGAATATCTTCCCTATTTTACTGGAAAAGACCATATTACAGCAGAGAAGCATTTAGGATCTTTTCATAATTTCATTGATAATTTTGAAATCGTGCATGAGGATGTTGTCATGAGGTTATTTTTGAAATCCTTTTCTAGAGATGTTCGGTTTTGGTTCCGAAATTTAAAAGCTGATTCAATTGGATCGTGGGAAGAGTTACATGATTTATTTTTAAAGTATTGGGGTAAGAATAAATCTTATGATCAATTTCTTTCCAAATTTTATAGTTTGAAAAGGGAGAATGATGAGCCAAATACTAAATTTAATTGGAGGTTTCAAATTTTTTATATCAATATGCCTACGGAGATCAGATCTTCGAAAAAACTTGCTATGGTATATTATGTTATGGCTCAACATTCATATCTTGTCTTTTTCCTATTAGAAAGGCTATCATCATCTTTAATACAATTGTTTGAGGATGCAAAAGGAGTGGAGGAGAACATCTAAGTTTGCAAAATGCTTCGAGATCAGGCTCATGCTAAAGATATACAAGCTTATGAACATGAAGAAGAATGTAGGTATCATCCAGATTTAAGACACTTTTCTTCATCATTTTCAGATTTTAATATGAACAAAGATATAAATGACGCTTGTGTTGATTCTTCATATCAGTTTGCTGACTTTTTCGATTATAATATACTTTCCGTGGATTATAGTAGAAATTTCCTAGTTCCTGCTATGAGATTATCATGTTATGAAGAAGAATTTGCTGCTCTTCAACCTCTTACTATTGATATAAGAAATAAGTTGCCATTCTTGACTTATGGTCACTTTCAGAATTTTATTTGTTCAAGTTTTGATCAAGGGTTTTATTTAAAGGTCGAGAAGCAGTTTGAAAAGCCCTTGGTTTCCATTCTTAATCCAAAGTTTAAAAAGAACAGCAATGGAGAGGAAGGGAATGCTTCACTTTATGATGAATATAATGAAGACATTGAAGTTTTAAATCGGAAATTTCATGATCCCGTGGCTTCTTGGATGGAGTTGTATTTTTCAAGGGTTTATAATGCTCCAGCTTTTGGCATACTTCCTATTTCCAATCATAAGTATTAGCTGCCTACAGACTCTTTATTGCATTTATCACATCTTTTGTGGGTTTTCTCAAACAGTAGCATGCATGGAATTATGATTCTCAGTCAAATTATTTCTTGGCTTCACTGGAAGTATGATTACACTTGATTGGGTTGTTTCCTCCGATTAGAAGTAGGATTAAATAGCAGAATAAACTCGTTATACGAGCATGTAGATTATTTTCAGTATGCAGGTTTGTAGCAGTATTTTGTCATTTCAGAGGTATGTGTTCAAAGTTTGAGAAAGTTGCAGAGATTTGGTAAATGACTCCATCACCCAATGAATAAGGCACAAGGTCTACAGGTTCTTGAAGCCTCACAAGGAGGACTTCATCTCGCAGCAAGAGCCAGATGTTATAACTAGATCTTGTTCTTAGTTTATCTGTTCTTTTTGTCCTAATTTTCAACTATTGGTTTAAAATGATTTTACATTTTATGTTGATTTTTTGACAATCAGTAATTTTTGTTGGATTTAATGCTTTTAATGGTTGAATTATTTCATTATTTTAGTTTTAAGGTTTGTATTTTGGACTTATTAGTTAATATGTATATCTTTAAGCTTTCAAAAACTTATAATAAAAGTTTATTCCAAGTTTGATTTATAATCTAACCCTCATTTTGAGTCCTTTGTCAAATATTTTCATGAGGAGATTCCTGTAGCATCTCTGTTTTTCCTATTTTTGTCATTATCATTAGGAGCATATTACGAGGTGATGGAAACAAATTCTGGAAAACAAAAAGAGGTTTTTGTCCACAAGAGACTCATTCACAAAAAATTCTCTCATGTTTGCAATAGTTATGATCATTTGAGAGATTTGAATTCATCTTTGTGGCCTATTTGCAGGGTTTGAATTATTTAATAATTTCTTGTTTTAGTCACAACTTTTCAGTACGTATTCCAATCAATTGAAGGGGAATTTTTAAAAAAAAATAGAGGTTTTTGTTCATAACAGACTCATTTAAAAAAACCTCTCTCATTTTTTGCACAGGTGTCCCGGATCGAGAGATATGAAGGCGTCTTTGAGACCCAAATTTTCATAAATTTGCGAAATTTCCCCAAATCCGATTTGCTATTTTTGGGTTAATTGTCTTTAAATATTTTGAGTTATCATGTAACTAATTGATGTAACTATTTCAAATTTCAACCTAGAAGGTAGTTATGGAACTAATTTACTTTTGTAATGATAAAAGGAAGACAAACATACAGTTTTGGGGTGGAATTTTTCACTCAAGGAGAGGCTTTTGGAGCTTTGATTTCTCAAGCTAGTATTTATAACTCTTATGTAAGTGGATGACTATTATTGATTATATGTAAACTGATAAGCCCTTTTACCTATCATGCTTTTTCATTTCTGATCTGTTTGATTGCTCAATCTACAATTTCATTTCTTGTTTAAAGGTTTATTCATATAAATGCTTGTAGCCCGTGGGTGGAATTAGTATTTCATGTGTAATGTTTATGGCTTATTGAGATGTGTTTGATCCCCAATTTATCTAACTTGCATGATTCAGTTCTGTATTAGCTTGTGGATGTTTATTTCCTCCTTGCTGATGAATTTTTTTAAACCAAAACCCTAAAAACCTATTTTACTTAATTTTATTTTATGAGATTGTGTTGGCTTGTTCTTTAGTAGTCTGAGGACAATTTCTAGCATTAATAGCCTATATGCAAAGCTGAGCAAGTGTGACTTCTATAGAGATAGAATTCAGTATTTGGGTCACATTATCTCAGAAGAGGGTATATATGTGGACCCTGAGAAGATTGAATCCATTATAAATTGGCCTACCCCAAGAAATGTGACAAATGTAAGATCTTTTATGGTACTTGCAGGATACTACATGAGATTCATTGAAGGATTCTCCAAGGTTGCACATGCCATTAATTCTTTGCAAAAGAAGGGCATAAGGTTTGAATGGATAGTGAGGTGTGAAGAAACCTTCCAGAAGTTGAAGAATCTTCTCACCAGTGCACCGGTTTTGAAAGTTGCAGACACAAAGAAGGATTTTGTGGTGTGTACCGATGCATGTGGACAAGGGCTTTGAGGAGTCCTTATGCAAGACAACCACGTTATATGTTATGAGTCGAGAAAGTTGAAGTATCATGAGAAGAACTATGCTACTCATGATCTTAAACTTGCAGCCATAGTACATGCTCTCAAGATGTGGAGGAATTACTTGATGGGTAGAAGATTCAAGTTAAGGACAGACCATTGTGGTTTGAAGTATTTGTTTGATCAGCCTACTTTGAATGCTAGGCAAGCCAGATGGCTGGAGTTTTTATGTGAATTTGATTTTGAGATCAAACTCATAAAATGAAAAGAGAATAAGGTAGTTGATGCACTCAGTAGGAAGGTGCAGGAAATGCATGTGGCATCTCTTAGTATTTGCCAATCAGATTTGAGGCATCAGATTGTTAATCATATTGGTGGAGATGAGTTGTATGAACATGTAAAAGACAAATTGTAGCAGCAAAGTCTTGAGAAGAGATGTGTGGGATATAAATTGGAAGAAGGTGGACTTCTTACTTATAAGAATAGAATTTATATTCCAAATGTAGCAAATTTGAGGAGAGTTGTTATGGATGAGATCCATCAAGCTCCATATTCTAGTCACCCAAGATATCAAAAGACAATCGCTACAACTAGAAAGCAGTATTTTTGTCCAAGAATGAAAAAGAACATGGATGAGTATATTTCAAGGTGCATGAAATTTCAGCAGGTGAAGGGAGCATCAACACCCAGCAGGTTTGTTGCAGCCTTTTCCAGTTCCAGAATGGAAGTAGGAAGTTATTTCCATGGATTTTATTACAGGATTGACAATGACTTGGAGACAACATGATTCCATCATGGTTGTGGTGGACAAGTTGAAAAAGGCAGCAAATTTTATACCGCTTAAGTCTACGCATAAGACTGATGACATTGCAAAGATATTCATGAAGGATATTTTCAAATTGCATGGATTTCCAAAGGCAATAGTCTCTAACAGAGATGTCAAGTTCACTTCCAATTTTTGGAAGGGGTTGTTTGCGGATTTGGGTACAAAGTTGAACTTCAACACTGCCTACCATCCTCATACTCATGGGCAGACAGAGAGAGTGAATCAAGTGCTTGAAGACATGCTGTGCATGTATGTGATGGACAAACCAACCAAGTGGGAATATTATTTACACTTGGTAGATTTTGCATATAACAATGGATAACAACCATCCTTGGGGATGAGTCCGTATGAAGCTTTGTATGGGAGAAGGTGTAGGACACCAGTGACTTGGGATAATCCAGTGAACATGGTTGTGCTTGGTCCAGAATTGCTCAAGGAGTTGGAGCAGGAGGTTGTAAAGACCAGGGAGAATCTAAAAGCAACCCAGGATAGACATAAAATCTATGCAGATAAGCATAGGGTGAACACAGAGTTCAGTATTGGGGCTCATGTTTACCTCAGAGTGAGGGAAAAGAAGAGTTCCTTGAAGCTTGGAAGTTGTGCCAAGCTATCACCTAGATATTGTGGGTCGTTTGAAGTTCTTGAAATAATAGGGCCAGTTGCATATATACTTGCATTTCCTGCTAGCACTAGAGATCATAATGTTTTTCATGTTTCTTTTCTTAAGAAATATGTACATGATCCTAACCATGTGATAAATTGGGATGTGATTCAGGTGGAACCTGAGGGAGAGTTCCAAATTGAGACAATGCTCATCCTCGACAGGAAGTTCACATTGCGCTGGAACCAAATCATAGGGAAGGTAATGGTGCAATGGGAGCACTGCGGTCCTGAAGAGGCTACATGGGAGCTGGAGGATGCAATGCGATTGGCACATCCGTTTTTTTTGCAATTATGCAGAGCACTGAGGGCGATACCTGTGTAGCATTTTTTTTCAATTTTGTAAAGCATTGAGGATAGTGTTGTTGAAGGGGGAGGGGAATGTAACACCCTGGTTTTGACCTCATTTGCATTAAATGTATATGATGTATATATTCTATTTAATCATGGTGTGGAGCTAAAGGCAAAATCCCCACCATCGATTTAGCGTTTTATGTTTCGGCGATTAAAAATCATTGCCGATGGTATTTTGTGCTAGCCAACACATTAAAATTTTGGACATCATGTAAATATGCAATTTAATTAAAAACCCACAACCAGCTATGTCAATGCAACAAATAATGAGATGGGGGCATGATTTCCTAAGGATAAGTGGGGGGGATATTCAAACCTTTGGGACAATGGGGAAACGCCAAATGTCAAAGGGGGAACCCATCAAGTTGTCAACTACCTTTCTTGTCTTACTCACCCAATCATTTATTACTGCCATAAATTGGTTGAGTTGGTTATTGCATGGGATGGGAAAGATATGACAACCCAAATTTGAATTGGAGAAGCCATCAGTTTTTGGGAAACGCATTTTGACTCCTTAGGTAAGTAAAAACCCAAAAACGTGTGTCATTCTACCATGCTTTCACGTTTTCATGTTTACCTCACCATTTTTCCTTCATGTTGAGCTCTTGGAGGCAGCTAGAACTTCCTGTTTGTGTATACATTCCCATTTTTTGTCATTTACCTCATTTTCCTCATGTTGGAAAATTGTTTTTGGTAATTATCAGTGGTTGGGTTTCTTCCCCCATGATTTTGTTAAATTTCTCGTTGTTTTCCCAAAGCTGGAAATCGTTTTTGGTAGTGCCAGTGAGTGGGAGAAGAGACCCACGATTTTTTTGGGTGTTGTTGAGCCCATTTTGGCCACGTTAGGGCCAAAACGTCTCTGGAAATCAAAATGTTGCTAAAGGGTCATTGTACCCATTTTGGAAATTGGTTTTGTTGCCATAACCATTTTTCATCAACCTAGATCTTGCATTTCACTATGTGTACATGTTTTGTTTGGTATGAACCCGTTTGGGAGTGCAAATGGGATCGGAACTAGCTTGATAAAAACTAGTGTGAGAAGGAATCTCACAGAGAGATCTAGGGGGTTGGTTTTCTTCTTTGCACACCCTGAATAACACTAGAAAGGAAGGCATAGCCTGAGGGATTGTGTACCAGAGAAGGGGATGCTCCTTGTGTTGGGTGTGTAGATGTTTTAGAAGGCAGGATATATCTGGTGCTGGTGTTCATAGCTCTGTAGTTGAGCTCACTATCTTAGCAGTTAGCCTTTCCAACTCCTTTGCATCCTGATAAACCCAACTCTGTTTGGCTTGGTTGAATTTTAATATACCTTTGGCCACGTGTAAACCTGCTAGTGTTCCCTTATTCCTTATGGGAATCATTCCCAGCTCAGGGGTGGCAGTGTTGCTAAGAGATTGATGAGCACATTGTCCTATGGTTGGGTCGAACGTTGCAGCTACGTAGCTGGTTGTGGGACAAGCTTCTTCCAAGATAAGTATTCTTGTGTATTTTATCTCTGCAATTCTGTATGTGCTTATTGATTAATATGAACATGTTAAATGCTATGAATGAAATGTAAATGCTTTCGTTGTATGTTAATTATTTATGCATCTGTTTAAGTTCAATGCATTTTTTTATTTATGTTCATGGGGCTTAGTTTGCTTGGATTAGATAGTTAGCAGCTATGTTAGTTGCATCCTCTCCACCGAGTAGAGAGGTGGGGACATGACAATTTTGTTCAATAAACCCTAGACACTACAAGAAAATTTCTTTTTAGTAGAGGTTTTGTAGAACCTCCTTAAAAAATGTCTAGTTTATCCATATAGTAGAGCTTGCTAGTGAAGACGGATAATCGAAGGTTTTAGCAGAGGAATGTGTTTTCTTGTTTTATTTTTCCGGTTCTCTTACATTATGAAAACACATCATTGCATTATCATATAGGATGCACCAATGTGCCAAAGTATCACACACACTAAATGTCAAAATTCCCCAAAAATATGTTTATTTTTATTTTATGAAAACACTCACTAGTGCAACTAACATGACATAACAAACTGGGGCGTTACAATGTACAATACATCAACTCTTATAAAATACTTATTAATAAAAATAGGTTTTCGTATTTAAAAATAAACTTAAAACTAAGCAATGTGTTCAATTGGTATCAATGCATGAGTGCTCCATCATACATGTCCCACTGGCTACAAGTTCCATATGGTTAAAACATTGTGCTTTAGAATACTATACTAGTGCATCTTAAGTCATGGAGCACTAAAGTGGGATAAAATATTTTATAATAAAATATTTTTTCTTAAATAAAATTAAAAACCTATATGATGTGTTAAGTGGTGAGAAATGCACACACACATATATGATGTATTGCCAAGTTAATTGGCTGGATATATATATCAAACATACATGTGCATTAGCATGTCATAACCACATTAACAATTCTAGTCAAATCACACATTGAGTTAGCTCTTTTTCAATTGATTCCATGGCGTTCTTTAGAAAAACTAGCACACTAATGTGAATTAATGTATCGTTCACTTAGGTAAAAAATAAAAATAAAAAATTACTCAAGGGAAATTTCATTTTTACAGTGGTTTCAATGCTTCATACCTTAGAAGCATCGATGCTTAACAACATTGTACAATTGCCCATCATCAATGTTGATGTATTGTTATTTTCCTCCCTTCCCTTGATTACGATAGATTTGGGACATTTTCAAATTTTGCAAAATGGTTTCATAACTTCATTTTTATTTGTATATGAGAACCATGCTCTTTCTTAAAGAGCAAGACATCAAATGTTTGTGACTTCTTGATTTCCATTTTTAGGGATTACATTTTAGAATTTAACTTTAATTTTCCTTTCTTTTAATATTATGCACCTTGCATTCAATCCATTCATATCACACCAAAAATTATGGTGCAAAATTCAATCCATTCATATCACACCAAAAATTATGGTGCAAAATTTGAGTACATAGGGCGCACCATTACCCATGTGTCTTATGGAAACATAGGGTGCACCATTAATGGTGTGTTTCTATTTAAACAAAACACTATGAATCATAATTATCAAATGCACTTTAAAAATGCTTACTAGTATTAGAAATGCATCTATAGAATGTAGAAATAAAGGGTAGACGTGCATTAATGAAATTCATTTAGTAAGATATATGCAATGCTTCTAATACACATTGATATTATAAACTTGTCAAATTCTTCTAATACATATTGATATTATAAACGTGCCATTTAGTGTCCTTTGTGTGTATAACTTGAATAGTTCAGTGCATTTTGAGATCTACAAATGCACCATTGACGATGTGTTCGTAGATAATAAGTACAATGTTGATATTTAGAAATAAATAAAAAAAATGAACTAGTTGGTGCGATTCAAAGTGTATAGGCCCTCCACTTGATCTTCAAATCTTTAAATGTAGAATTACCAAGTAATCGAAATTAATAAATCAATGATATACATAAGCTTCCGCACATAATAGAGTGTGTATAATGGGAAAAATCCTCAAAACAATAATGGACAAAAACCCCAGCAAACCTTCTTAGCACAATGATAGATAGCAGAGAATGTCTTTTACAATTGTGGATTACATTTGGCACCCCTAGTGAAAGATAAGAGAGTGAACACCCCAGGTGTGATCACTGAGCAAGAGAGAAGAGAGAATGATCATGTGATACAATTGTATTCCATGCACACACTTTAATACACAACTTTTGGTCTCATGCAAGAAGTAGTGAATGCCTACATGGGACAAAGTGGTGTCATGCAGAAGATAGCAAATGCTTGCATGCAGAATTCGCTCTACTCATCAATCCTACACGACAACTGTACAATACATTTTCTTTATTAGCATATTACTCTTTTCTCTTTTGACTTCAGGATGAACTCACCTTGTAACTAGATTCTAGACCACTTAGTTAAGATGCTAACTCAAGTGTCTTCATGCAAGTGTCGTAACTCAAATGTCGTAATTTAAGTGTAGTATTTTATTTTAACATAAGTGTCGCAACTTAAGTGTCATTGTTTATTTTAACTAAAGTGTCCTTGTAAAAAACACTTTTAGTTAACAAGATATTCTTTATTAACACTTAGTTAATTCTATTAATTGAATGTCTTCTTGATTGCGTCACGGAAGTGATCAATTCGAGTTCTCCTTAATTAGAAGAAGTGTTCCTTGTTAATATCACTTGGAGTTTAACAATTGAATTTCTCCTTAATTAACTAAACTCTTCATCATGAGCAATTTGAATTCTCTATTCTCAATACATCTTATCTTTTCTTCATGGTCCACATGTACTAACTTTAATTTATCTATGATATCAATTATACAAGGGATATTTTTCCAATGATGTGATCATATTGTTTACTATTGTTACAACTAGTCATATGCTAAAGCAATTCACTCTAAAGGTGGTCAGTCTCTATAGGAGACTTAATAGCTCATCCCTCTTGAGTACCATGGTTAGTAATACATCACACATCATTCATGCTTCAACATGCAAATCATTAGATTTACACATGAGGTACCACCTCAACACATGAGGATCCGACTTGAAACAATGTTCCTTAGCCTTGTCTAACAAGACTATACAACATCATCAATTTGACATATTAAAGTACATTCCTCAACACATGAGGCTTAGCCTTTACACATAAGGTTTCTTAGTCATTCTTAAGTCCAACTCAAGAATCTACTCCAAGTTTCTTGAGTCCAACTTAGTCTCCCTATGGCACTACCTCAACACATGAGGCCCATTCCTGGTGCACAATATTGGCTTGGAGAATGAATAATGATGTTGTAACTTTAACATTCCCTCTCAGTGAGGGAGGCATTCTCTTATGCGTTAAGCTTGTCCATGACGTACCTATACTTTTTCAAGGACATAGGCTTAGTTAACATATATGTAATATTCTCATGACTAGAAATGTACTGAAGTATCAGGAAACCTCTTTGGACCATGTATCTGATGTAGTGGTGCCTCATCTCAATGTGTTTCAAGTTGTCATGAAACATAGGGTTTTGTGGGAGTGTAATGCAAATCTCATTTTTAGAGCGAATGAAAGTAGTCTCAAGCTTATTATTGAACAATCCAGCAAGTAGCTTCCTAATCCACATAGGTTCTCGATAGGAGGTACTAGCTGCAATATACTATGCTTTTGTAGTACTCTAGGATATGGATTCCTGCTTCCTACTGGACCAAGAGGTCATAATTTTACCCAAGCTATAAAAAAATTAGGATGTACTCTTTTGTTCCACAATACTACCACCCTAATCAGAGTCAGCATAGCCAAGTACCATCACTCCACTAGAGGCAGATATGGTTACATAAGAAATATTACTTTGAAGGTATCTAAGCACATGTTGAGCAGCAACCCAATGTCTATGTCTAGGACCAAAGATAAACTAACTCAAGATACTCACAACATAACATATATCAGGTCTAGAATGTTCAATTACATCAAGGAACCAATGAGTTGTCTATATATAGTAGGATCCACTAGATCCAATCTGGAATCTAACTCATGTAGTTTCCACATATTAGAAACCATCAGTGTAGTCATGGATTTGTAATCCATCATACCAAACTTGCATAATACATCAATTGTGTACTTCCCTTGTGAAAGGAAAATTTCGTCTTTCATGTGCCAAACTTCAATACCAAGAAATAGTGCATAAGACCCAAGTCTTTCATATAGAATTTAGAAGTGAGCTCCTCTTGCACCAAGCTATTAGACATTCCTCTCCATTAAGGAATAAGTTATCAACATAGATAACCAATATCATAGGTTGTTTCTTCATAATATTGAAGTACAAGTTAGGGTCATCTTCTCTCTTGGGGAAATCCAAGCTTTGAATATAGTTGTTAATCCTCTAATACCAAGCCCTTAGGGCCTGCTTAAGACCATACAAGGCTTCCTTCGGATTCAATACTTGAGCATCCTTCCCATTAACTACAAACCCCCAGGTTTTTGTATGTATACTTCTTCCTCAACCTCCCCATTAAGGAAGGCAGTCTTCACATCCATCTGGTGAAAATTCCACCTTAGCACTAAAGCAAGGGAAATCATACCTCAAATAGTGGCATGCCTAGCCACATGAGTGAATGTCTCATCACAGTATATGCCTTCTTTCTATGAGAAACCACGAGCCACAAAAATTGCATTATACTTTTCAATGTTTCCTTCAGCTACATGTTTGATTTTATAAAGACACCTAGAAGTTATTACAAACTTCCCTTCAGGTTTAGGAACAACTTCCCAAACATCATTCTTAATTATAGATTTGTATTCTTCTACCATGGCATTTTTCCATTCTTGCTACTTAGTAGATTTCTCACAAGTGGAAGGTTCTGAATCACTTATGCGACTCATCTGTGCCAAATATCCTGGATATCTTTTAGGTCTCTTTCGCTCTCAAAATTAGCTTGAAGGTGCTCCATGATTTTCTACATTTTTGTAGAATGTCTCAACACCAAGTAGGTATCCTCTTATCAGGAGGTTCATCACGTGAGATTTCAACCAGTTCTATTGGTTCTTCAGGGTCAAGTGAATCAAAGGACTCTTTTGGTTTCTCCCTCTCAACATGTGAAAGAGGAGAGCTAGAATTTGGGTCCTCAATCATGGGAGTCTCATGCGCTTCCATATCTAAATCACACTAAAATTATTTAAAGGGCTTGAAGGAAGCCTCTTCATGAAATTTCACATCTCTATTGACTTCAATGTGCCTTTGTCCTGTAACATAGATTCTATAATCTTTGGAGGATTTGTTATATCCAACAAAAGTCCCTTTTCTTTTTAGATTTCTCCATCTTTGTTGTATTCTATTTTGGCACATGAATGTAGATAGGAAAACCAAAAATATTCAAGTGTCCAACATCTGGTTTTTAACTAGTGAAAACTTCTTCAGGAGTCTTCTCTCCCAGAATAGCATGTCGAATTTTGTTTTGAATATAAATAATAGTGTTGGAGGCTTCTTCCCATGAATAGGTAGGAAGATATTTATCAGACATCATGGATTTTACAAATTCTATAATGAATTGATTTTAGATGTTCCCTCTATCACATAATCCATCCTGCTACTCGATCTACTCCTATAATCCTCCCACTTCATAGCATCCTTCTCTCCTTTGAATATTGAATAACCAGAATGACTTTACATTCTACTTGTCATTCTTCTCTTGTAGGTCATAGCATATGGTATTTCCATACAATCCCAATTCATTCAAATGGTTAGCAACATTGCATGATCATGAAATTCAATCATATGAACATTTCAATGCAATGGAAATAGTTCACACAATTATTTAAGCATAAATTCATAACAGAAACAAAAAAATCTTATGCTCATTATGTTACATTATAGCAAACTTCCTAATTATTTGGAATATAGATTCGTATACAACTGTAAATATGTTCAAATTATTAATATTTGATCTATAAGAGCAATTGAAAATCCAAATACTTATATTTTGTTGTTGTGTGGAATTTCTCTTGATATCTGCCTCCTTTCATAGATCACAAGGACCATCTTAGTCATGGATCATGGATTTAATGAAATTTCTAGGAACTTTGTAGAGACCTCCATATTTGACTCCAATCACAGCTAAATTTAACTGAAAATAAGTGGATTCAAATCCTTAGATTGAATAGGTAGTATTATCTCCAAGCTCCATCTGACAAGTCAAACTAATTTCCTTCATATCTATGGTATTGCACCTACAACCAGTCATGTGTTTGTATGTCCCACTATCCACCAACCATGTCTCGGCACTAGTTGTAATACTCTATTTTGTCTCCAAATCATCGAAAGAATTGTTTCTTGTAGGTTCATATTCTGTACCAATAGAAGCATGAAATCTACCCTTGAACTTTCCTCTTTTCTTTTCATGACATTCTCTTGCAACTTGGCCCTTGTTAATAGAATTGAAGTATTTGAATTTGGAATTATGAAAATTATTGTTGTATTCCTTTTCATATTGATGAGGAAACTTATTCTAAAAGAAAGGTTTCTTTCCTATATTCATCCTTTCCATGAGATCAACTTTATCTTCTTTGGAGGAAAGCATCCTTGCTTTGGATTCACCCTTATTCTTAGAGGAAATCATGACACCGTCTCTCAAAGTTTGGTTCCACCCATAAACCATTAACAACATCCAAGAATGTCTCCAATGAATATGGGAGACCATCAACAGTAGTATGAATGATATTTTCATCATCGACACAAAATGTGATGTCCGATGTCCAAATCCATGCGACACAAAATTGTCCTGATTTTCCAATCCTTCGCACCCATATGCGCACAATAGTCAAGATTGATAATGCTCCAGTTGTCAACATACCAACCATACCCGCGGTTAAAAATAAATCGCTACAAACAAACCACCCATGTGCAAATTGTGGCCTATATGGTCATTATTCCCACCATTTCCCAAACTTGTCTAAATACCGGTCACTCCTCAGTGACCTTCACAAGAACTCTCGTGAGTCCAAAATCACCATCCTTGGGGAGATCCACCCTTCGGCCTCTTCTTCATACACCAATAACACCATTTACATGAACTCTACTTCTAGTAGCCCATTTCCCTCCTCGTTCGTGGAAGATCCATCTGATATATCCATGCATTACTTTCACAATGATGAGGAGATCATTGAAGCTCTTTCGACTCTAAAATATCCTTTAGATGATTTACATCATCTCCCCTTGTTCTATCGATGAGCCTTCTTCATCGTCGGACCAATTCTCTGTTGAAGCAAAAGAATTCATCCATGGAAGTGTCTATTGGTTTAAAAACCCAATCCCTATGCCTGACGCCTTTGAAGAAGGTAACATGGCCAAGATTTCACCAACCATTAAAGTCGATATATCAACCACCCTCCAATTATAACCAAATTCAGATCTGCAAAGAAGATCGATACAAAACCGCATTCACTACCCCCTAGGGCACTGTTTTGTATTGTTTCATTCCATTTGTCCTGAAAAATGATGGAGCCACTTTTCAGTAGGTCATGACCTTTTGCTTCCATGACCTCATTCACATTATAATGGTTTATTTAGACGACCTCACGGCTCGGTCTCATAAGTGTTCTCAACATTTGGATGACTTACGACAAGTCTTCTCACGATGTTGCAAATATAACGTTCGCTTGAACCTCCTTAAGTGTGTGTTTTGTGTCCCAACCGGTTTCTTGTTAGGATTCATCGCATCTCACAAAGGGATTACCGTGGATCCTTTGAAGGTTCAAGCCATCCTGAATCTTCCCCTTCCACGTACTCTGCGCCAATTGCAGAGCCTCCAAGGAAAGGCCAATTTCCTTCGTCAATTTATTCTGGACTATGCAATGAAATTCCATGGATTCTTAGGATTTCTCTATACCAACATTCCTTTTGTATGGGATGAGAATGCGCAAGATTCTTTTGATGCATTAAAACAAGCTCTGACTTCTACTCCATTGTTGTCTCCTCCTGACTTCACCAAGGGGTTTATCCTCTACATGTCATCATCTGAAAATGTTATCGCTTGATTCTTTGTCCAAGAATACGATGCTCGTCAAGAGCATGTGATCTATTATGTAAGTCAAAAACTTTCTGGACCACCTTTACGTTACTCCTAGGAAGAGAATATGGCCCTCGCCATCGTATTTTTGGTGTAGAAGCTTTGGCACTACATTCTCATGATCCGAACTTGAGTCATGGTCAATTCCAAACCCATTCGCTATCTCTTGAGCCACCACCTTGTCCAAGGTCATGCTTCCAAGTGGATTGATATTCTCTAAGAGTACGACCTAGACTTCGTGACAACCAAAAGTACTAAAGCTTTGGCATTAGCTTCCTTGATGGCAGACTTCCCTTTGTTGTCTACATCACCCCCTATCACCATTAATCTTCCTAATTAATTTATATTCATCATCTCTATGAAATACCCGTGGTATGGGGTCATCCTCCTTTACTTGCACACACAGAAATTCAGGCCCCATTTAATCCATTAAGATCGTCATCGCATCTGGCACCAAGCTACATGATGACTGTCATAGTGGAGCTTGTGGTGGCCACCTCTATTGTTTGGAGACCACTCAAAAGATCCTCTGTGCTTTTTATTTCTAGCCCACCATATTTGCTGATTGCATCCACGCAGTTAAACATTGTTGCAATTGCCAACTCTTTTCCCTAAAGGCAAGGACACCTCCCGTGCCACTACATCCTCTCGTCATAGTCAGTCCCTTTTTCAAATGGGATACTGACTTCATGACCTGTAACCCTCTTTCAGTCGGTGGCCATAAATACATCATTGTAGTTTTTATTACATTACCAAGTGGGGCGAAGCCATGCCTACCTTCAATTGTAAGTTCAATACTGTGACACTCTTATTTTTTAACCACATTATCGCTCATTTTGGTGTCCCCCTCTAGTTAGTCTTAGGGCATGGTTATCACTTTCAGATCATTGTTTGGACAAAGCTCTCTGTCATGTTGAAGTTTGAACACCATTACTCCTTTTCTTATTACCCTCAAGGAAATGGCCAAGTTTAGGTTGTCAACAAGATCCTCAAAACCATTCTCCAACAAATTGTGGAAAAACACAAGACCAACTGGCATCACTTTCTCTTTTCCTCTATCTGGGCCTACCGGACATCGACTAAAATTGCCACCGATTTTACCCCATTTCACTTAGTCCACGGTGTGGAATCAGTTCTTCCCATTGAATTCCAGATTCTGTCACTCTGCCTTGTCGTTGAACTTCTACCTGATACTTCACCGTTAGAAAAATGCCTAGGTATACTTGAACAAATCGATGAGTATTGGTGTGTTGCTCTCCAAATGATTGAAGCGGCTAAGACCTGGTTGATGTCCCATTATGACTCCCATCTCCACCCATGCACCATTAGCGAGGAGGACCTTGTCCTTTCCTATGACCAATCCCACGATAAGACTTGAAAAGGGAAGTTCGAATCCATGTGGTATCACCCTTATGTCATCCATCGATTCCTCAGCAAGGGATCATATATCCTCGCTAACTCTAACGGACACCTCTTGAAGAATCCCCACAATGGGCTCTGCCTTAAGAGATTCTACACCTTAGTCCACCACCTTGCATACCCTTGTATCATAGTTTTGTTTCTTGTTTTACATCGTTTTTACCACGAGTCTCACAGTTTGTTTCCTTGGTTGCTCCAAATGGATCCAACCTCGCCTTGCTATGTTGGTTTCGCCGAAGACGCAAGTAGATGGTCTCCTAATCTCTCCTCGGCTGCATGGGTCATTATTCCTTGTCACATGAGTTGGTCCCTATCGACGGAATGTGTGTTGGTACTGCTACCAACAGCTAGGTTGAGTACGACGGTGTCGTTGGTATCCTAAACACCGCCCTTCACTTGGGTACTCTTCACCTTGATGTCTTCTTAGACTCCCAGCTACTTGTCTCCCGGTTGAATAACTGATACTGGGTACGTGATCACTACCTCTTTATAAAATTCATGTGCATTAGAAACTTGGTTAGACATTTCGAATCCATATCATTCATGCATGTTCCCAGAAGTCTCAATAGTGTGTCACACCAAATAGATAATGACGGTATAAAGTGGCACATTAATCATCACATATAGAAAATAAACTGCATCATGCATCATCATATAGTCATGCGTACATATGTCATATACATCATATATGCATCCTCATAATCATAAACAGAGACTCATAAAAATCCAAAAAAATACAAAAAGGTGCATCCGCATGCATAAATATCATAATAATGTTCAGTATAAAATGAGATGCTCCACATGCTTTCTCGTTTGATTATACATATCATACAAAATTCCCCATGCTCAAATGCATTGGGGGTAGCATCACATGCTGCTAGTCTGAGTCATCCTCCTCTGACTCTGTGTCCTCTTTAGTGTCCTCCTCCTCCTCTAAGGTCTCCTCCTCCATCGACACGCCACCCTATGTCATCACTCTTACATACTCAGCAATAACCTTGATCCTCATCATCAAAGAGATCCACTCTTGAGGAGCTCTGTAGCACACGACAATCATATCGTCATCTAGGTACTACCACCCATCGTTAGTGACCCCTCCAATAGCCATGCCACATCTAGCCACAATGATTCCAATGTCTCACGTTGTAGCCTCCTCCACCCATGAGCGAGCATATCTAACCCCTCCATCCTACCCCTGCGTCGCTAGTACCCCGCTGGAGGGTGTGGTCCCACGTCTCCACATGCAGAGAGTATGTCATCAGTATCTATCACATGTATGATCTATATACCATTATTCTAGTAAACTATATATGATTGAAACCACACATATTCATGTATATGTACCATCAAGTCCCCAGACCTGTCCTGGAGGTTGAGACATCTCGGGATCTCCCTCATAGACCATCCCCGCATATGGATAGCCCTATATGAGGATAGGAAGTTACCACCACTGTGCAAAAATATCCCTAGTGAATAAACACCCCATAATATTTCCTCCCTCCCTGATCATCTTCTCGCACTAGTGCCTCATTCAAGGCTCGTGAGGTCCCCCTCACGCATCGCTAGATATGGTCACAGTGTCAGTAGTCGCTCAAAGAAGAATGAGCACGAAAAGGAGAGGAAACGAAAATCCCCACCTGCCAAGATGGCCTGGTTTAGCCCATGTTGAATCAATGTCAATACATCTAGGCCTACCCATAGTAGGTGCCCCTCAACACACTCTCAACCATCAGTAGTTGGTCGCCCGAGATCTTGTGTGGATCTTTCGATCCCAATATCCGCAACACCATCGTTGCATTGCAGATCTTGTGTTTTTAAGAAGATATGGAATATTAATAATAGCAAATTAGGGTGGAAGGGTGGTGCTAGGGTAGGATACATGCATTATAGGATGTTTTAGCCTCCTTCCAGTAGTGATTGGAGAATCAGGGTGTTGGTGTATCCTTATCTGTAGGTGCAGGCAGAAACTAGGGTGTGGGTTCATCCTTCAGTGGTGGTTGATAAACTTGGGGATTGTGGTCTCCAGCAAGTGGGTGCTTGCAAATAACTATTGTAATTGTAAAAACAAAGTTTTGCAGATAATAGAAACGTGTTGGTGGTTTAACTTATTAGGGTTCCACGATAAAATCTATGTTTTGTGTATCTTGTTGATTCAATGTTTTGATTAAAGTTTAATAAGTGGTTAAAAGGAAAAAGTCAACAATATTGTTTTACCCCCCCTCCTCTTAGTATTGACCAACTATCAACAATTTGATCAAGATTTCCCATTAGATCAACGAAGCTCTGTATTGATAAGAAATATATCTGCAGCAAAATTATCAGTACCTGGACATTTGCCAAGGATCACTTGGATTGAATGCATCTTACACTTTGGTATGCATTCCAAATTCTATTGTGTGGATGAATTTCCTATTTGTAGAATTAGGTTTTAGGTTTTAATTTTAAGCTTAGTTAGACAACATGGTTAACCTCTTAACAAACTAGCTTTGCACAGATAGTCTCCATCTATCACAAGTTTACATCCTAGGTTGACAATTGGATATCGGGAAATTATTGGAATTAATTTCACTAACATTTTTGGCATCGTTGTCAGGGATGGTATGGAAAGGGCTATATTAGAGAGTTAGTTGTGTGTAGTTACAATCATGATAGGGAGGAGGAACAGATAATAAGACAAGGGGTAATAACTTGTGCTACCACCATTTCTAATAGAAGCTAAGTATTCCTGATCTAGCACCATTGGTGATGATAATCCAAATCTTTGTCATGTTTTTACTCAAAGAATAGGTAGCAAAGGTATAATTAGTGATTAGATTAAATTTGATTTTTTCAAATTTTCATTTCTAACATTAGAATAACACTCTTTTGAGTACTAATTATTTTTTCTTAGAGTTCTAATCCATGTGCAAGACAAGAATTAGCAACCTACAAAGTAGTCACAAGTATGTTCAGGAAGTTGTTGAGTGAAGAAGAATGCTCCGGAACAATTTGTCAACTTTTAGCAATAGCTGGTGTATTTTCCTCTCAAGAAGAACAAATCCTAACTGCATTTAGGAACATATATGTCTCTCTACATTCACAATAATATTTAGAAGTCCCATTTGATTACGCTTTCTATCTTTCTAAGGATACCAAGTACCACATTTGATGGAGAGCATCCAGTATAACAAAATATTGAGGAGTCCTTTAGATTCCTAGAAACAAATCCTCTATGCACACCACAGGCTAATCATCTGACAATAAAATAACTACATGGCATGGTAGAAGAGAACATGAAGGGTGATATAAATGAGCAAGTGAATAGGAGTATCATGACTTCATTGAATGTTGGTTTCAAACAACTATCAGGTCACAGCACTCCTTCATTCTTCATCACTTATTGGCATCATCATCAAAGCAGTTGATTCTTCATACTCTGGTATACATTAAATTTTATCTTTCAAACCTTAGCATGAATGTATTTTTACACCTATTATGCACACGGTTGCATTGTAAGTACTCCTACACTTGAAGGAGATATTATTTTCTTCACGTAGGGTATGATGATATATTGTAAATAAATAAATGAATTAAAAAAATAAGATAAAAAAGTAAAGATACAAATAAGCTTTCCTAGTGCAACATAGCATTATTTTAGTTAGAAAACCAAGCAACTAGATAGCTAGATTCCAAATAAAAGTTGGAGGTATCATCTACAAGTTTTTCTAAAAATCTAAAATCATTATTGGTTTTTGCTTGTCCTGACTGATGAATAATTTCTTAAGGTCTTCCTTTCAGAAAGCTCTACTCCATAGACTACAACACTTTATCAAGAGGAACAAATAGACCCAATAAAAGTCCCTTGAGGCCTACATTCATTAACGGTAGGTTCTCTCGTAACCAAGCAATGATAATTCCCTAATGTCTCTTACTTGGTGAATTTTGTTGATGTTCAACAACAAACCATGTTAGAACATATTTCTCATCTAGACCTTGGTTAATAAACTTTGTATAAGGTTCCAAGTGTTTAGTGTAAGTTGTTCCATGTCAAAATGGTTCTAGTTCCTAGTCTATTGTTTTGGACCAAGTGTTTTTCCACATTTGACTCACTTAGTTATGCCATAAAATCTTGTTTGTTCACTTACCCACTCTTTTCCTTGTTCTATGGTGTCAATTTGACCCCCTGTGCTACATTTACGGGGTAGTTATTGCATTTTCATGTTTTAAGGAGACTGGGTGCACCTTCTTGAGGATTTGGTCAATTTGCTCATTAATGGTTCAAAACCAAGCCACTAAACCACCTCTAGATCCATCACGATGATTCCTTTCACACTTGTTGACTAGCCTAACCACTTCATGGTCCATCTAGGTCCATTTCACCACATTATGGCCACTACTTGGAGTTACACTTGGCACAATGTCATAGATTGGGAGAATTAGTCAAGATAAGCCAACATTAATATGAGATACCCATGGTATTTTGTTACCCATGGTATTTACCCAAGGTATTGCATGTGATAATGCTTATATATTGTATTGGTTTTTGCTCAATATGTACAGTAATGGAAATATACTCTAGAGAGGTTTCTCTAGTTTATGTCTCAAATTCTTCTCTCATTTCATGCTATCTCTAGAATAACTATAAGTAATAATTGCTAATGAATATATATCAATGTGGTTTGTGTTGGAACATAATTCCCATCTAGACCTTGGTTAATAATCTTTGCATAAGGTTCCAAGTGTTAAGTGTAAGTTGTTCCATGTGAAAAATGGTTCTAGTTCCTAGTCTAGTGTCTTGGACTAATAGTTTGTCCACATTTGACCCACTTAGACTAGTGGTTATGCCATAAAATATTGTTTGTCCACTCACCCACAATTTTCCTTGCTTTATGGAGTCAATGCGCCCCTCTATGCTACATTTACGAGGTAGTTATTGCATTTCCCCATTTTAAGGAGACTAGGTGCGCCCTCTTGAGGATTTGGTCAATTTTGTCATTAATGGTCCAAAACCAAGCCACTAAACAACCTCTAGCGCCCTCATGATGGTTCCTTTCACACTTTTTGACTAACATAACCACTCCATGGTCCATCTAGGTTAATTTCACCTCATTATGGCCACTACTTGTAGTTACACTTGGAACAATATCATAAATTGGTGGAATTAGTCAAGATAAGCCAACATTAATGTGAGATACCCATGGTATTTACCCAAGCTATTGCATGTATAATGCCTATATATTGTATTGGTTTTTGCTCAATATGTACAGTAATGAAAATATACTCTATAGAGGTTTCTCTAGTTTATGTCTCAAATTCTTCTCTCATTGCATGCTATCTCTAGAATAACTATAAGTAAGAATTGCTAATGAATCTATATCTAGGTGGTTTGAACATGACTCGAAAATTTGGTTGTGATGTTGCGCAAGCCAACTTTAACATGGTATCAAAGCTATTCTGATTCATAGCATTCTTCTTAGTTTTTCTTGAGAATTTTGTTTGCAAGTGCCTACAACAACTTCATGGATTCAAAAGCAGTTCCTCTCCTTTCTCCATTCAACTATTATGAGTGGAAGCCTAATATGTGTGCATATCTCAAGAGAAAATGTCTCTATGATGTGTCCATTGGTATTGTGAGTAAGCCAGAGTCCTATGAAGAGAAGTGTGATTGGCTTAATGATTGTGATAGAGCCGATGGAAGTATGTGTTTAGATATACCTCCTATAATGTGTTATCTCCTTGATTCTCTTGAATACCCCTTTGAGATTTGGATAAATATAGATAAATCAATTGGTATGCAGAAAGATGATATGAGCTATATGGAAAGAAAGCAAATGGGAACCTCCTTATCTGTTCTCCCTCCAAAGGTCTCAGCCTCATGCATTTCTCAAGATGTTGTTCGAAATGAAGAAGAAGGAGATATAGATTCAGAAAATGATCCAACTCATGTTTCTTCCTCTATGGCTTCCTCTCTTTTCCAAGAAGCTATTTTTCATGAAGAAAACATACGAGTTGCTACCATCAATATTGTTAAAGAGTTATCTCTCTATTCCATGTCTTTCTCCTTTATGTCTTCTATTACGAATGATGAAGATGGGTTGCTAGTTGGTGATCATAGTGAGCCTTCTCTAGAATATGGGTTTTGTTCACATGAGAGTATTGGTTCGAAACATGGTCAAGGAGAAATTTGGAAGTCAAGTGAATATCTCTCATTTCTTCACACTCTTTTTCTTCCTACGTATTCCTCCACCATGATTTGTAGAATTGCTTCAAGTTCATTTGAAGATGGATAATCCTTAGCCATCACAATGGAAAATTTGGGACTCTCGTTCCACCTTCTTGTAGCTTATTACAACCTTCTTTCGAATTTGATGCTTCAAGAGCCTTATGACTCAATTTGGGTCACTTATTATCAAGCACTTCAAGTCTCTTTTGGCCATGGCACCCTGATTGATTCGAAGTTCAAATCTGAAGAGAGGCCTTCGCTCTCCTATCAGTGCATTTCAGTTGTTCTACGTGGTATCAAGATTCATCATGAAGTTGTACACATTCCTGGGTTGGTTGAGCACATTCCACTTCTTCCCAAGAAGAAGATTCCTCTAAACATACTCATTTAGTTTGGAGTGTATACATATTTTGTCTTCTCTTTCATGTCCATTTTTTAGGGAGGATTTTCCCCATGTGGTTTTTCCTCTTTCCTTAGTTCATATGGATTAATAATGTAAAGGGTGACCATAAGCCTTGTTTCTTTGGCCCTCAATAATTGTTCACAAACATTTTGGCTTAAGGGGGGGACATGTTGGAACATAATTCCCATCTATACCTTGGTTAATAATCTTTGCATAAGGTTCCAAGTGTTTAGTGTAAGTTTTTCCAAGTAAAAATGGTTCTAGTTCCTAGTCCAGTGTCTTGGACCAAGAGTTTGTCGACATTTGACCCGCTTAGACTAGTGGTTATGCCATAAAATATTATTTGTCCACTTATCCACTCCTTTCCTTGTTCTATGGAGTCAATGTACCCCTCTATGCTACATTTATGGGGTAGTTATTGCATTTCCTTATTTTGAGGAGCCTGGGTGCGCCCTCTAGAGGATTTGGTCAATTTTCTCATTAATGGTCCAAAACCAAGACACTAAACCACCTCTAGCACCCTCATGATGGTTCCTTTCACACTTGTTGACTATCCCAACCACTTCATGGTCCATCTAGGTTCATTTCACCTCATTATGGACACTACTTAGAGTTACACTTGGCACAATGTCATAGATTGAGGGAATTAGACAAGATAATCCAACATTAATGTGAACTACCCATGGTATTTACCCAAGGTATTGCATGTGATAATGCCTATATATTTTATTGGTTTTTGCTCAATATGTACAGTAATGGAAATATACTTTAGAGAGGTTTCTCTAGTTTATGTCTCAAATTCTTCTCTCATTTCATGCTATCTCTAGAATAACTATAAGTAAGAATTTTTAATGAATATAGATCTAGGTGGTTTGCACATGACTCAGAACCCTGGTTGTGATGTTTTTCAACCCAACTTTCACAATTTGCACATGACTCAAAACCTTGGTTGTGATGTTGTGCAAGCCAAATTTCACATGGTATCAGAGCTAGTCTAATTCATAGAATTCTTCTTATTTTTTCTTGAGAGTTTTGTTTTCATGTCCCTACAACAATTTTATCGATTCGAAATCAGTTTCTCTCCTTTCTCCATTCAACTATTTTGAGTGGAAGCCTAAAATGTGTGCATTTCTCAAGAGAAAATGTCTCTATGATGTGTCCATTGGTGCTATGAGCGAGCCATAGTCCTATGAAGAGAAGTGTTATTGGCTTAATGAATGTGATAGAGCCTATGGAACATTGTGTCTAGATATACCTCCTAGAATGTGTTATCTCCTTGATTATGTTGAACACCCATTTGAGCTTTGGATAAATCTAGATAAATATCTTGGCATTCAGAAAGATGATATGAGCTATATGGAGAGAAAGCAAATGGGAACCTACTTATGTGTTATCCCTCCAACGGTATCAGCCTCGTGCATTTCTCAAGAAATTGTTTTAAATGAAGAAGAAGTAGATATACATTCAGCAAATGATCCCACTCAAGTTTCTTCCTTTATGGCTTCCTCTCTTTTCAAAGAAGCTATTTTTCATGAAGATAACATACGAGTTGTTGCCATCAATACTGTTGAAGAGTTGTCTCTCCATTCCATGTATTTCTTCTATATTTCTTCTATATTTCTTCTATTACGAATGATGAATATGGGTTGCTAGTTGGTGATCATAGTGAGCCTTCTCTAGAAGCTGGGTTTTCTTCACATGAGAGTATTATTTTGAAAGATGGTCAAAGAGAAGTTTGGAAGTTCATTTGAAGATGGAGAAGCCTTATCCATCACAATGACACATTTGGGACTCTTGTTCAACCTTCTTGGAGCTGATTACAACCTTCTTACGAAGTTGATGCTTTAAGAGCCTTATGATTCTCTTGGGGTTACTTATTCTCAAGCACTTCAAGTCACTTTTGGACATGGCACCCTAGTTGGTTCAAAGTTCAAGTCGGAAGATCAGCCTTCCCTCTACTATCAGTGCATTTCAATTGTTCTACATGGTCCTGGGATTCATCATGCAGTTGTACACATTTCGAAGTTGGTTGAGCACATTCCACTTCTTCCCAAGAAGAAGATTCCTCCATACATAGTCATTTAGTTTGGAGTGTATACATATCTTGCTTTCTTCTTCATGCTTTTTTTTAGGGAGTATTTTCCCCATGAGTTTTTTCCTCTTTCCTTAGTTCATATGGATTAATAATGTAAAAGGGTGACTATAAGCCTTGTTGCTTGGGCCCTCAATAATTACTCATAAAAAAAATTTCTTAAGGGGGGGGGTGTTGGAACATATTTCCCATCTAGATCTTGTTTAATAATCTTTGTATAAGGTCCCCTGTGTTTAGTGTATGTTTTTCCATGTGAAAATGGTTCTAGTTCCTAGTCTAGTGTCTTAGACCAAGAGTTTGTCCACATTTGACCCACTTATACTAGTGGTTATTCCATAAAAGCTCATTTGTCCACTTACCCACTCTTTTCCTTGTTTTATGGATTCAATGTGCCCCTCTATGCTACATTTATGGGGTAGTTATTGCATTTCCTTGTTTTAAGGAGACTCAGTGCACCTTCTTGAGGATTTGGTCAATTTTCTCATTAATGGTCCAAAATCAAGCCCCTAAACTACCTCTAGCGCCCTCATGATAGTTCCTTTCACACTTGTTGACTAGCATAACCACTTCATGGTCCATCTAGGTTCATTTCACCTCATTATGGCCACTACTTGGAGTTACACATGGTACAATGTCATCGATTGGGGGAATTAGTCAAGATATGCCAACATTAATTTGAGATACCCATGGTATTTACCCAAGGTATTGCATGTGATTTTGCCAATATATTGTACTAGTTTTGCTCAATATGTACAGTAATGGAAATATACTCTAGAGAGGTTTCTCTATCTTATGTCTCAAATTCTTCTCTCATTTCATGCTATCTCTAGAATAACTATAAGTAAGAATTGCTAATGAATCTAGATCAAGGTCGTTTGCACATGACTCAGAACCTTGGTTGTGATTTTATGCAAACCAATTTTCACAAACCATCTATTCGCATCATACAAAATGTACTTGGTAACCTTGATATCCATAACATCAATGACGGAATATATCGCATTGGTTTACAACTCACATCATTGGTTGGGAATGTAGTGACTTTCCTTTCTGATCTACATCAGAAAAAAGAAAAAAAATTAATGGGAAGGAATTTGTACCAAGAATGGGTTTGGGTTGTAGATTCAACAAAAATTACAAGTTTTTTAGGAAATTTTTATTCTCCAATAGAAGCAACAGTTACAACAATAGCTATAATCGAATCTTTTGTAGCATCTTGGTTTAATGAAGATTTTAGAACTCACCCTAAGAATACTTTCAAATATGGTAACGTTATTATTTATGGTTTTATAATTTTCAGTATTTACTTCATTCAGATTGATTATTAGAGATATGGATGTTTTTTAGTGCTCCTCAATTTATTATCCATCTTTCAACCAAAATCATGTCTTTCACAATTGTTCCAGCAGAATTTTTTTCTCAAAATTCAAAGATCCACTTCAATCATCACAATTACAATATTTTTTCTTGTATATCAAATATTATGTGGCACACAAGGCAATCCATTTAAAGTGTTGATGATAAGATTGGGGCATTTCAAGCAATCCAATGTTGTATTCAATAAATTCTAATGGGTCCAATCAATCTTTGTAAGCCTACAAACATTGAACTTTTGGAAATACATGAAGCATATGGTGAGATGATTTGGGATGTTGGATGGTATGTTTTCGTTGAACAGTTTACAAGTTGAGCAAATCACTATTTCCTTTGCTCATACTTTTAATAAATCCAAGCTATAGGGAATTTCAAAGTTTGAGTGTCTGAATCTTCTATTTCTTAAATCACTAGTTTACTTTAGACTAGATATTGGTGAGAAATGGTTCATGAGTATAGTGATTACAACCTGGAGTGTGGCCATAATTCTATGGATTGGAGAAAAGAGAAAAGATTTATTTCAATGTATCTTCCAAACGATGAACCCCTTTTCCACAATATTTGGAGGGTAAATGTATCAAGTTATGGTTGATAAACACACCAAATTTCAAGTAATTTCACTTCATACTTTTCAAGAAAATAAGCATTGTCGTCCTTAACCATTTTTACGCCGTAAGGCATTTCAACAAATGGAAACTACTCTCCAAATTTAATGCTTTTTTTTTCATCCGTCGATATTTTCGTCCGACGATTCGGATAATCTCCATCGTTGATCAGGTTAGGTGCACAGTGGCACGTGTCCCATCACCATCAATCCAAGAGTTGGATATTCCTTCACGAAATCGTTTTGCGTTGCCATATTGACTGCTGGAACTATCTCTGTGGGAGTCGCTACGAAGGTGAACTCTTATAGAGCCACTACGAAGGGGAACTCTTATTCTCTACAATAAGGTAAGCAATTGTTCACTTCCCTGCTTGGCCTACGCTCCGGGCTGTGTGACCGAAAGGAAAAGAAGTACGAGCCGGCCGCTCCTCCTGCTCGTGTAGGTAGGAAACAGCGTAAGCAAAAGGGCTTGGAAGCTGGCACCCAACTCCCCACCGTAACACTACTCACCAAATGCAAGCTCGGGCTACTGAAGCTCGAACGAATCAAAGACTATTCGTTAATGGAAGAAGAAATCATGAGAAATTAGGAACGACTGAAACCCCAAGAGGACAAGAATGAAGAGGACAGGTCCAAGGTCGATGACCTCTGTGGTTCACCCATGAGCGTTGGAAACCTTGAGGAATTGATCGATGAGAATCATGTTATCATCTTATCGTCAAAACGGACTACAAATTCAGAATTCATAGTGAATTGAATGAAATACACAAAATCGATGAGAAAACTGCAAATTGCCTTAGAGAAAGCCTGTTCATGGTGTGCTAAGCTCTGCAAAATGATGGAATAGCCTACCTAAATTGAAATTGATGTAACTACACAAAATTGATGAGAAAAATGCAAATCACCTCAGAGAAAGCGTATTCACGGTGTGCTAAGCTCTGCAAAATGATGGAATAGCCTACCTGATTTGAAATTGATGTAACTACACAAAATTGATAGAAAACTGCAAATCGCCTCAGAGAAAGCGTGTTCATGGTGTGCTAAGCTCTGCAAAATGATGGAATAGCCTACCTAGACTCCATGGAATATCCTACAACATAACGTTACCATTTTTTCCCTGTGGGCACTCGTGCAGCGATCCCTCTCCAGACCCATTTCTCTGTGCCATGGAATTTAGTCTGGGATGCCCTGCTTAAGGTCATGAAAGAGTCGAAGAAGAGGGACCAGAGGAACTCCAGCTCCGTGGGGTTGCTGAAGGAAATTCACAAGATTTCCACTTGTGTGCGCGGTCTCTTTGATCTAGCAGACACGGTGAAATTTCCTTTCACGGAACAGTAGGATCAGGAGGTAAGGAACTCGTGCATCTTTGGGTTGACTTCCTATTCCTACCTACGAGAGATAAAGACTTGCTGAAATATGGTTGTTTCCTGTGTGCAATATGTAGGGAGGGAGCTTAGGACTTGCCTTCTCGTGACTTCTTGCTGTAGGTAGCGAACGAATTTACCATTCGGTCATGCCTGTGACACCTGTGAGATGGAGAGTTGCTCAGGCTTCTTTGATTCTTTGAGCTGTTTAATGTAAAACCAACACATTCTAAACTTCGAAATTGAACTGATATTGAATCATAGATTCCTAGCCCAGGGACTGCCAAATGTTTTGGATTTCCTCTTTCAATATGGTAGATGCCTAGCCCAAGGAATACCAAATGTTATGAAATCATGGTGAATGAACGTCGTTGTTTCTTTCGAGCAGGTATATGAAGCCTCTTTTTTATACGAGATTAGATGTGTTATCAAATTCGCTTGATTCGGTCGAATTGAAAAATTCAACATTTCGTTTGACACGTCCATTTTCACATTCAAATTTTATTCCAATTTTTTGTCCAATAATTTTATTCTGAACTGTAACTTGTATACACAAATTAAGGTTAAAAATATGTGAATCATTAACTACTTTATCATCAAAACTATGGGCATCTCTCGTATCTGTACAGGCAATCAGCTGGTAAAGTCGTTTACCCTTTCCTCATTCTATGTTATGTTGTCGGTTGCAAGCCACTCTTTGGTTGTTTTGTGCATTGGATCTAAGTACAATAAATACGATGTCGGATGTTTATGAACAAAAGGAAGTCCCTTGGCCTCGCAGGGTTTAGGACGAGCTGGTAACTCCACCCTAGATTTCAGAACTATGCGCTACATATTCAATCCTATACGATTTTCTCCGAAATGAGTTGCTGGAAACATGATGGAAAGGCAGTCCCTTGGCCTCGTAGGGTTTAGGACGAGCTGGTAACTCCATGAGTCTAGGTTTCTATCTATGCATTCTATATAGAAATGAAAGGTTTCATAATTCCCAAAGGATGGATAATTTATGTGTACATTACAGAAACCAATCATGATAATTTTCTGTATCCAGGCTTCTCCACATTTAATCCATGGCGATGGCTGGTGCGTATGCAATTGTTCCATTAAAATCCAAGAGCATAGAAGTGTAATTGTTCCATTAAAATCGGAGGAGGAAACAGTATCTATCCAAACTAAAACTAAAGTGTAATTGTTTCACAAAACTAAATTCATAATGTAGCTAATTTTGTGGAGAAATGGCAATGTTTAATATAATTTCATCGAGAAGAGTAGCCAAATGTCTTGTTTTAAAGAGATGAAAAGCTTATCAAATCTTTGTAATATATTAGGTAATCTATATTTTAAGTATATAGACATTAGTTTGTTAAATGGTGTTTTATTTTGCAATTTATTTTATGTTTTTTACTTAAAGATTAATTTGTTAAAGAGTATTTTATTTTGCAATTTATTTTATGTTTTTTGAATTTTTAAAAAAATATAAAGAAAAACTTAAAATTGTTGGATATATCTAGAAATAGATAAATTAAATTCATAATAAAAAAATAAGATTTATAATATTATGAAAAATTTATAATTCGATTCATATATCCTTAAGAATTCAGTAGGTCTACAAATATAAAAGCCAAGCAATTCTAATGATGTCCATTAACTTACCCTCTTTTTTATATTATTAGAATTTGGACAATTTTAAGTTTTTCTTTATATTTTTTTGAGATATTTTCCAATGATGTCCATTAACCTACCCTCTTTTTTATATTATTAGAATTTGGACATGTTTGGTGAGATTAAAAATGTTATGAATTCCATATTCATGATCCACATTTAAGAAATGTATAAATAATTTTTTTTCACTTTATAAATTTGATTTATTTTATTTATTTAGTAGATAGATCCATAAATTTATGCATCCACAATGAACTACAAAAACTAACAATCCATTGTCATTTGGATGAGAGAAGAATAATTTTCATGATTACTTTTGAAATCCGGATAATATAATGGCCAATTATGTGAAGAATATAATGTCTTTAAAATATTGTATCCATAAGATTTTATTTACTAAAATTTGTGGTTCAACACTTCAAATTGTCTTTCTTGTTGTATATGTCCACATCTCCTTGCTTAGCTTGCAACATGGTGTTTTTTTATTGCACCCCTAGGTACAATTGCTAATTTATTTTTCTTGAGAACCATGCATCTGTTAATATAATTTTTTGGTGAGAAGAAACATCAATGTAATGAAAATAAGCTCACAAAATTTCATGTCATATCAATTTGTAGTTTTAGATAGAATGAGAAATTACAAGTTTTCTGCAAGTTCTTTTGTAAAACTTGTACATGGAATTTGAATCCATGCTTGCACAGGAGATATCAAGATTTGGGCACATGGGTTTCCTCAATCATTGAATCTAGTTTCTTTGATGACTTGTAATTTAATTAAAACACGCTCACGGACACCTGGGATTTAGGTTTTTTTTTTTTTACTAGGGGAATCGGCAACTGGGGACGGGCTGGTACTCGCGTGACACGGGGTCTAGGAATCCAATCTCGCTACCACTATAAACCTAGGTGTAACCACAGTGCCCGAACCATGGCACATGGGTTAATTTGGGGGGGATTTGAACTCATGACCTTCCATTTACAAACAATTCCATTTACCACTTGCTCTGCCCCCCCCACGGGCTCCTGGGATTTAGGTATTACTCGGCAAGTAAATGTAGAATTCAAGGAAGAAAACAAGAACTTATCAAAGAAAAAAGCTCGTTTGCATGAGTACATGCAAACCCTCAAGTGTGGAGGAGTGGTTGCCAACATGTTTGGATTTTTCATATTCTTCCAACATACTCACATTCTTCTTATCATATTCAACACCTTCACCTCCAATTGGCATATATATTCATCCACCAATGCTCTGTCATCGTCATCCTAGCAACATTCTCAGCACAGTCAGTCCACTGTTATTTTTGCACCATAAAAATAGAGCATTAGTCAACATCCATGCAACGGGTATTTGTAAATTACTAAGGTATGTAATACTTGCTCAGTCTTTGTAAATATTTGGGAAGCACCCACTCTCCATGAAAAAATGTGCATGGAAATCCTTTGTTGGAAGCACCCACTCTCCATGAAATTGGAGCCAAAAGATACAAAGAATGAGGCTTTGAAGGGCGGTACAGTATTATTTCTCCATATCATATTAGTTTGTTCCTTCATGTTTCAAAAAAACAAACCTCTTAATATGCCTTATTTATTTTGTAAGAGTTTATATAAAATGAGAATAGAGGTTCAATGACAGACAAGGAATGAATCCAACAGTCTATACCATCATGCACTGATAAAATTATCAGTTTTAAAGGAGCTTGAAAAAAATATAGAATTTCTTGGTCTTAATTTATTGAAGAATAATCTCCACCGATGTATCTTCTAGTGTCTCTCGTTTTGGTAATATTTGATCCTTTTTCACATATAATTGCTGAAGAAAAATAGAAAAATTAAGAAATTAAAGGACTCAATTAAGGAAATCAAATTTTTACAAAGGCATGTAAAAATGAAACCAAAGACTTAGACAACATAAGATAACCAACAAATATTTACAATTTCAGTTGCAACACCCAAACAAGTAAACAAAAAGCGTATAGTTGAAAATGAGTCTTAGAGACAGAGGAAAAAGAAACAAAGAACAATACGGACTTAAACTATAAGGTGCGATCTCTTAGCATGTAAAATTGAGACTGTTCCAAATCCCCTTGAAGAAGTAGGCATGGAGCAATATAAAAAAGGAATGTTTAGAAAATTTGGATGATATAAAAACAAATACAGTGGCCTTGGCATCTATTAAAACCAATTTAGTCAATTAGGGAAGGATGATTTATTTGATTTAAAACTGATATATGAGCAACAATATAGGTTGAATATTCAAGAGGAATAGTAAACATAGTATCTTACTGGAACAGAAAATAGATGGAGGAACAAAATTCAAAATCTGAAAAACCAAATCACGGTCTTGAAAACAAAACTAGTAAATGTATGATTCGACTCTACAAACAATAAGTTACCAACCCCTTGACGGTATATTCAAGTGCTTCTATGAATAGCGGGCTTCACTTAAGTTGTCATGATTATAATTAGGTGGGATATTATGTATTGATACCCAGGTGTTTTGGGTACCTCTGATTTTCTGCTTATTCTATTTTTGTTTATGATGTATGTATGCTTGGTACTGAGATTGTCACCTGCTTTCTGGCTGACCCTTGGGGTATTACAATACTGACTGAAGATGTAAAAGGTTCTTTTGATTCAATTGAATACCAAGGAACTGCTTTTTTCGACTGAAAAACAAAATTAAGTGGGAAATTTAAAATACATACTGTGGAATATTTGAAAGAGGTTTATAGATTATCCTTTTAGAGAACCAAATCTATTGTGTGAATTGTATTCATTCGAAATATTCTTAGCAATTGAAACAATGTGGGATCCAAAGTTGTTTGTTGGTGAATTCTACTTTCTCTCTTTCCTATCCATCATTATCAAATATATCAAGAGGGGATTGGATAATATATTTTTGGCATGAAAGGGGCATCATATGCTTGTCGGACTGTTCAATAATCACTACTAGACAAAGAACAATTCAAAAACTTTAGATTTAATAAAAAGGGGCAGCTCTATGAGAATTTGACTAGATCAAAATTCAAAGTGCGTGAGTAGCATGGACAGATTTAGGGAATGATAAAACATACTTACATGCATATGTTGGGTATCCTTACTTCAGGAGAGGAGATGGAACACAATGGTTGGGGTTGAGATTTTGTTTTCCATCACTTTGGTGTAGTATCAAGGTTTATAGAGTTGTTGATCCATGGAATGAACATGACAAGACTTCCATATAGGAAAAGGTTTATAGGAATTTGGGTCTACATGTTGAGACAATGGATGGTTGTCCCTCTTACAATTGGACACTACTTCATCATTGATTGATGGCATGAGTACAGGCCATATGATAAGTTGGGGGAATGATAGGCCACCAATTTGGCTCATTTATACAGTGGTTTTGTTTGTTTGTGTCAATAGACTTTTTTCTTTTTTTACATCATATCTTATATTTTTGTCACTCTAAACCTCCAAATGCTCTTGAAGGTATGTAAGGTCAAAATCACGTTATGTTCCTGATATTTACACGATTGAGTAAGTTTTTCTAATAAGAAATGGTAACTAACAGTTGTTTATAGGTTTTTCCAGAAAACTTGTAAAACCTATAATTACAAGTTTTTCTTAGTGTTTACAAGTTTTCCAGAAAAATTGTAATTGGAGTAGTTGGATATAGTTGTAGGTTTCCAAATGAAAATATGCCACTTGGACTTGGTCAAGGAAACCTCTAGCATGGTTCTATGTTCATTGGATCACACTTAGCTCACATGTGCGAAGTTTTATGACTTTTTCAAGATTCTAGTCAAACTCGGATTTTTAGCATATGAAGACAAATCTAAAGCTTTGGAGACATGGGTTTTCCTATGAAAACACCAAATTGAGAAATATGTGGTCAGTTTCACTAGATTTGTTTCAGTTCAAGAGATATCAGTGGGGGATTAAAGCAAATTTTCCTAAAATGATGAATTCCCAAATTTGAGGGATTTTTTTCTAAATTTGTAAAATTCAGATTCTCCACTTGGACATCCAATTTGATCATATCCAATGGATGTATGATGTATAAATACCACTTGTGTAATTTGTAAAGGGGGGTAATAATATCCAAGAACTCGAATAATGTTTCTCTCGTCTATTACATCCATCTAATGTTTAATGGTCTTATGATGCTTTGATGCTTTGAAACTTTAATCATCTATGATCTGTAGTTTGTAGCTTGAGAATGAAGGGACCCCTTCAAGAGATACAAAATATTGTTTTTATTGTTTGTAAGTATATTTGTTTTGTGTGGTTAATTAGATCTAATATTGATTACAGTAAAGTGATTTAAAGTGTGTGATTTGGTTTATTAAGATTATGGAATTGATTTTATCATAGATGGATAAAATCTTGTAATTCGTTTAATTAGCAAGATTGGGTTTACCACAAGAGAATGTCTGCACACTAGTTAGATTTGAATCTTGTTAGTATGCCATAGAATTGATCTCGAGATAGTTTAGATTTTCTTCGAGGTTTCAATTTCAAGCATTTGAATTGGATTGAGTTCTATTCAGAACAAAAGGACTTGACAATATACATAGCACTGCATTACTGAGAAAAATCCTTGTCTATGTGATATTAGTGATGCCTATACTTGGTCGATACCAATTACCACCAAAGTAATTTGAATTTTCATTTCATTATATCTAAATAATTTCTCTCAGAGTCATAAGATTGTCCATTTGATCAACAAAGCTATGTATTTATAATTTGTATATCTGCAGCAAAATTATCAGTACCTGGACATTTTCCAAAAATCACTTGGATTGAATGCATCTTACACTTTGATGTTCATTTTGGATTATGTTGTGTGGGTGAATTTCCTTTTTGCAGCATTAGGTTTTAATTTTAAGCTTAGTTAGACAACACAGTTAACTTCTTGACAAACTAGCTCTACACAGATAATATCCATCTGTCACAAGTTTATAGCCTAGGTTGACAATTGGATATTGGAAAATTATTGGCATATAATTTCACCAACAAACCTATTTAAAGAGGGTTGCCTTCAAGGGAAAAATACACAAACATATTCTCTACTCTCAAATCTATAACCTAATGATGAACGGTCTAGATTGACTATGAAATTACAAAATTTTACAAGGCAATTTTTCCAAAAAAATCTCTTCAGGGGTTCTGCCCCTGATCCCTCCTTAGGAGGCACTCCACTAGTAGTGTTGCTACCCCCCTTGGACCCCTTGGAAACAATAGTGGGTGGGAATCCACCCCACGCCCCCCGTTAAGTATTGGGATCCAAACATGGTTGAAACAATTCTCTGACTTAGGAAGATAATTAGGATCCACAACCAACACGTTTCTCAATGAAAACCAAAATATTTAAAGAAATTTTTGGAGAATCCATGTATAATGTTGTTGAAACTCGATGTTTTGGGTTGAAGAGCACAATCCATCCTTAGGAGGAGATACCAAAATATTGTGAATCTTGTCAAAATTTGGTGAGTTGAAGCTTTGGGTTTCAACAAAAAGGATCCCAAGTAAGACGTCATATAGTATTTCATCCACCCTTACAAATTATTGATGGCTATGATTTGTCGCCTTTATGAACAAGATAATTCAACTCATTTCAAGTTAGTTTGGGTTCCCTTGGTTCACCATGTCACAGATATAGGGAAAGTCTTCAATTAGGAAAACATCCTATCAACCAATTTCCTAGGATTTATGTGTGCAACAAAATAGGTACCCAATTCCAAAATTCTAAATTTTGTCTACTTATGTGCTAGACCATGTTTTCTCTACTAACCCTTTTCCTTTAATGAACTAGGACTAGAAACTTAACTCTTTGCTTGTACATGTATACAGTCACGAGATGTGGGTGTCCAATTAAAAACCCTATTTTTATGATATTAGAAAATCTTACTTTGCCCCCTTTTATTTTTTATTTTCAAAAATCCTACTCCTAGGTTGTTGAATGAAGTTATTTCGACTCTGCGGAAAGTATACGACCAGTATATCCTATAGTATTTCACCTACATCTAGCTCTATGGCATGTTGTCTCCACCCCATGTCTTTCCTACCTACATCCCAAATAGACTGTTAATTAGAGAAATTTTATATCAAACAGTCGTAAAAGGTGTCAGGTCCAAATTGTCTAAGATGAATAAGAGGTCCTTACCTAGTTTCCCTATCAATGTTGGTTCATACACCCTGACAAATTCCCCTCACGCCAAAAATAGGCTCTTATTCTTGATGGAGGAAACATGACCCCCAAAATTTCATTGAAGATCGCTTCAAATCCGTGGTGCTAAATCCTACCTACAACCACGAAGAGAAACCCCAAGAGATTATTTTCGAGGAGCTATGAATTTTGAAGAAGTTTTCAGCAAGATCCCCAACATTGCTCAAAATTCTAAGTTACATAAGCAACATGTGGTTATCTAAAATGTAGTTGGGTTGGAGAGAAATGCATCTTTTGAGGATGAAGTAACACTTGAATTACAGAATAAAAAAGAGGCAGATGAAGCAAGGAGACATGAAGTGGTCATAATATTTTTTTTGAAGAAGAGAGATTACAGCATCAACACACTAGGAAACCTTCTCAAGACTCATTGGTTTAAGAAACAGAAAAGGTGGAAGCCGAGGAGAAAGTTAGCCAAGACGCCCTTGCCAAAGAAGAGATAGTGAAGAAAGAAGTTGAGTTAAAAGCCACAGTAGTTAGAGAAAATTCAAAAGAGAGAGCAAGAAGAAGTAGCTAGGAAGGTTTCCAAAGAAGAGTGGATAAAAGAGGAAGCATCATGAAAGGCTGCAGAACAATAAAATAAGAAACAAGAAGAATCCAAAAGAAAAGAAGAAGAAAAATATAGAAGAGCACAAAAGGAGGAGAATAATAAAAATGAAGTTGTTGATGTCGAATTGCTCATATTACAACTTCTCCAAGAGCAATTATAGAGGAAATAAGAGGCCTTCTCCATCGGGGAGAAAAATAAAAAGGAAGAGGATAAAGAAAATATAAGAGGGAGAACAAAAAGCTAACTAGCTAGGATTTCTTACATCCCCAATTAATCCAAGGAAACCACTCTTGATGTTATCAAAATATTCCTCTTCTACTTCAGGGTTGGAGATCGAAAATAGAGTTGTATCACTTGGTGATTAATTTCACAATGGAGAAAGTAAGATAATTTCAAAAGGACTATAAAAAAAGACAAAGGACCTGAGACATGTCAAACATCCTCATGGTTTTCGACATGAAAGATAAAGAACCCAAAGAAATCACCTAGGATCCTCCCTGATTGGTATATTAGCGAATGTGAATATGTCTTCTATCAAAAATGTAATTTAGTTGGTAGCACAGAACAAGGATCAAATGGAACAATATAAATAACAAGTTGAGAAATTGTAGAAGCAACTTTCCAAGTTTGAGCATCAATATTTTATGTAGTAGGAACAATTAAAAGCAACATATGAGCATGATATGACTCTTTTGAAAGAATAGTATCAAAACGATTTGAATGCTATGAAGATGGGAAAGGAATTTGAGGAGTCTAAAATCCAAGTCTATCAGGAGGAAAATGGTGTACCCCTCATCACTCTGAAGGAAGAAGCATTGAAAGTCAATCAAAGGTTAAGGTAAGTGCAGAAGAAATTTGTCTTGCAACTCGATGAACTGCAACAATGTTATGACAATTTAATTAGGTTGAATGATGAAGCAAAGGTATTTGAAGGTAAATACAAGCTAATGCATGATCAGTTCAATGAGCTGATAGAATGGCAACACCATTATAAATCAATCCCAGAAATTTCACCAAATATGGAGATACATGAGATCGCTAAGATAAGAACATGGATGAATTCTCGAGAAGAATCTCAAGTGGAGGTAAATGATATCATCAATAGTGCCAAGAGGGATTGCACCCGGATCTGGGATTCCATTGGTTTCATCATGAATAAGTTCAATATTCCTGCTCTAGATGAGTTGAAACAAGCGAACCCGATCGAATTGAAGATCATCAGCATTGAATGGGAAAGAGATCAAAGTGAGGAAGACATAAAATAGGTCATGAATGAAGACCAATATCTCCTCAATGATTTCCCATATCAACCACTCGAACTTGCTAAATGGTCCAATGTATTTGTGGAACATATTAGGGATAATATTGATAGAGAAATTGATATAAATATGCTTGATGTAGAATCCCAATTTGAGAAAGTACAAGATGACTGAGTTGCAAGGATTAAAGATCTACATGCTCAGTGGAAGAAATTCCACAAAGGAAATGTTTAAGTTTGTTTGTTTATTTTATTTTTTGTATATTATGTTGTAAGAAGAAGACAATTTTTATTTTTGGCAGTTATCAAATTTAGTTGTCCCCTGGATTGAAGCTAGACAATAAATTCTTATGAATCCGAAAGAGGGGCGTGGTGGTGGGAAACCCTTTTCACTTTTGATTCTGTACACTACTGTCATGAATTGGGTGGAAATACGAATTCAGATGTAAATACTAAGAGAATTTTTTGTTAGATCATCATACCACCTAGTCCCAGATCACATACCACCTAGGACACACTTCGTTTGTTTTACACTTATGTTATAAAGTCCAAACCTTGGTTATGTTGGTCTAGCAAGCTATATGGGGGTTTTGGACTTATTAATGCACCCAAGTTCCCATGTTTTTGGTCAAATGGGAGCATGAGAGCCCTAATTAATGACATTTCATTCCTTGGGGTGCTCCCACTCCTTAAAACATGGAACTGGTTTGACCAGAGGCACCCATGCATGTATTTGGGTGGTTTTGGGCCCTTTTGGACCATTAAATGTTTCCTAGATCTACTTACACTCACCCATGCACTCCATCACACCTATCATACCCTCATTTATGTCCTAGAATGCTTCACTCATGTTCACATGGCCATTCGCGACCATTTGAAGTGGTTTGGGAGCTCATTAGTCGACGTAGGGGGTTTGAGGTCCAATCTAAACCTGCCACATGTATGCCACCAATTTTCCTCCTAAGGCTAAATATTTTCTCCCATTGTATTATAAACATGTACCATCCATATTTACAAGTTTTACAATAATAGAAACTTCAGTTATTGGCACAATCTCTGTGTGTTAATTTTGCTCTTTTACATTATTTTCTGCATAATTTGTGAAACTCTTAGTTGTGAGGATTCTGTTAGCTCCTAGATCTTGTTGTGAATCATATTTTAACATGGTGTCAAATATATTTGGAGTTGCAATTCGAATTCAAAGTGTTTGAGTTGCAATTTAGGGCCTCCTCCAGCAAAATTCGAGCGTTTGCATTGCAAGTAGTTCCAATGTCTTTGTCACTCAGTGCGCAAGCTAAAATGGACCATAGTCAGGTCTTGATTACCCCATTCAATTATTTTGAATGTAATTCCAAAATGGTGATCCAGCTGAGGTCGAAGGGCTTCTACAGAGTAACCATGGGGACTAAGAACAAGCCCAACTCTGTTGTGGAAAAATCTAAGTATTTCAATAGATTGGATGAGGCATTCGTGATGCTTTGTCTCAGTATTTCAAGGGGTCTTCTCTTCCATGTAGACATTATTACTACACCCGTGAAGTATGGCTCAATATCGAGTCATTGTTTGGGAAGGCTGGTGAGATGAGAGGATACCAACTCGAAAATGAGTTGATCACATTGAGCCCAACTTGCTTTGAGACGATCCAGGATTTCCTCACAAAGTTCAAATCCTTGGTACTCGAGCTGAAACAATGTGGCATCGAGAAGAAAGAATAGCATCTGATCTTGTCTATCCTTTCGAAGCTAGGGCCTGAGTATTATGTTTTTGTCTCGACATTCCATTCAGGCAAGCTGACAATTCGAACTAGAGAATGCCTACCTTGGCAGACTTCATGGAGTCTTTGAATCAGGAACAAGACAATTTGGTTCAAATGGGTACCATAAAATACACCAAGGATCAAGCCCTTGCTGCAAGTGTTTCAAATCAATCCAAAGGCAAGAAAAAATACAAGGATTCGAAGCAGCAAAGAGCGAAGGAGAAGAAGCATTCGGATGTAAACAGCTCCAGTTCAGTTGATGAGGATTCGAAAACCAAGAGGATGAAGAGTAACAGAGAGAACCCAAAATGTGGTTATTGCATAGGTTCAAATCATGAAAAATATTGTTTCAGAAGTAATTTGGACATCATGACCAAGATACTTTAATACAACAATATTGATGTTTCAGATTTTGTTAGAAGAGAAGAAGGCAAGCTCTCCTTTGAACAAGAAGATGGTAAGCGCTTGTATGCTTTGGGTGCTAGGGTCAAATTGGTTTCTCATATCTCTGTTTCAGATATCTTTGTTTCTGATTTATATTCTGATATATAATATTCTGAAACCTCCATCCCTCCCTTGGAAGAAACCCCAAACAGTTAACCAAAGTTTCCTCCAAACACTAGTCATTTTTCATTAGTTTCTAACTTATGTTCCTGAAATTGTTTTCCCTCTCCATTCAGATCCATCCTATTCTAATTATGAAGGTGATATGCATGCCTATATGTAATTTATGACATCCTTAAACTCATTTCCCCAACCATTTGATGCCCAAACGACCCTACAACCCCCAAGTTTGCTAGTTAGAAAATTTCAAAATTGCATTATTTCCAATACTATGTCACTTGTGTATGTTGTTTTTAAGTCTTACATGTCATTCATTGGTTGGACATCCATGTCAATTTCCTTCATGGGACTATTCTTCCACATGTCTATACCTGATCTCACCACCTATGGTTCAAATTTCAAGTCTCCATACCATCCATGTTGCTCAAGTGTCAGTATGATCTAGTTACCAACTATTTTCCCACTATGGACCCATTCGCTCATGGAGACACTATACCTCTGATATTTTATGCTCTATATGACTTATATTTTGATATTTCAAAGCCTCATGAGCTTTGTTACATATTTATGAAGGTGCGTCATCAAATTGGGAAGAAGATTCATGGTTTAATTCCTAATATGGTTGCTACACAAGAAGCTGATTTTGTTGAGTATTTTGATGCTCTTTAAGAAGGGGTTTGCGGAGGTATATTTTTAAATATTGATTATGCTTATAGATAAGATTTTGTTTGTAGAAAAATGATTTCTTATGATTCTCCTCCATCATCAAATGATGAGTTTCAAGGGGCCTCTCCACATGTTCTTTGTCTACAACACATTGATGCATTGATGCATGATCTTGGCCTCCACAACATCTTCACCAAGTCCATCACCAAGAAGTTGTTCTTTTATCTCATTCAAGTGAATAAAGAGACCTATTGAAGACATTTTTATCATCTATGTATCATGTTCATTCTTGAGGGAGGATTTTCCTCATGAGGTTTTGCCTCTTTCCTCGTTTTTACATGGAAAAATAAATTTTTGTAAGAGGTGACTTGAGCCTTAGTTGCTAAGGCCTCAATTTTTTATGTTGTTACACTAAGTTAGGATTAAGGGGGGGTGTTATAGCATCATATCACCTAGTACTATGGTCACATACCACCTAGGACACACTTCATTTTTTTTACACTTATGTTATATGGCCCAAACCTTGGTTATGTTGGTCTAGCAAGGTATATGGGGGTTTTGGATTCATTAATTCACCCAAGCGCACACTTTTTGGTCAACTAGGAGAATGAGCACCCTCATTAATGACATTTCAATCCTTTGGGTGCTCCCACTCCTTAAAAAATGGAACTTGCATAACCTGAGGTGCCCATGCATGTATTTGGGTGGTTTTTGGACCTTTTGGTCTATTAAATGCTTCCTATAGCCACTCCCACTCACCCATTCTCTCCAACACACCTATCCTACACTCATTTATATCCTATCATGCTTCACCCATGTCCACATGGCCATTTGTGACCGTTTGAAGTGGTTTGGGAGCTCATTGGTCAACGTAGGGGGGTTTGAGGTCCAATCTAATCCCGCCACATGTATGAGACCAATTTGCCTCCTAAGACTAACAATTTCCTCCCATTGTATTATAAACATGTACCAGGCATATTTACAAGTTGTACATTAGTAATAGAAAATTCAGTTATTGGCACCATCTCTATATGTTATTTTTTCTCTTTTACATTGTTTTCTGCATAATTTGTGAAACTCTTTAGTTGTGAGGATTCTCTTAGCTCTTAGATCTTGTTGTGAATCATATTTTCACAATTTTAGTGTTGTAATGTTGCGAACTATTCTTCAATTTTTTAGGTGATATTATCAATGATGTGTTTTTATGTTGATCCAATTTGGAACTATTTCCTTATTTCTCATTATGAATGCATTGTTTAGTCTTCCATTGATTTATTTTTTAGTTACAGGAATATGTATGGAATTTGTAGCAACTAATTGTTGTTTTATGTTTAGTATATATTTTGATACATATTCATTTGTGGGGAACTATTTTCTCAAATTGGGGACATGTATTGAAACATGTAGCTTACCATTATTCCTAAAAGAAATGAAAAAGCGCAGACAATAATGATAGAATTATATAAGGGTAGCTATTTAATTTCATATATTTTGTCATGTTGATGGTTTAATTTACTATTGAAATGAGATAATTATTTCCTTGGCTTTAACAGTAATATTTTTTGATCTATGCATCATGTCACATAAAAATTTTGCTCCAGATTTAGATAGTTTCGGTTTTATGTATTTTATGTTTTAGGTTAATTTATAGAGTAGAATTAATAAAAATAAAATAAAAATAAAAAGAAGGAAAAGAAATAAAAATCTGTCAAAACAAAACTCCAAACTATTGTGGCAACTAGTCCCTTAACCAATCAAAAGACACCATACCAAATGTGATCGGGTTTGACTTAGGACCTGCAATCAAGTGTCTTCAATTACTATTGATGTGGTCATTTTGACCCATAAACATACCCTTACTATCTTCATATCCATTCATTATTCCAAACAAACAAATATTACTACACCTTGTATATTAAACATTTTTAGATATTTCATTCTATTTACATGCAATTCTTTATTGCATTTCCATGCCTATGTTATTGCTTTGAATATAGTATTAAATGTAAGGTCCTACATTTTAAACATTTCACATTAAGAATGTACATTAAAAAAAACATTTCACCTTGTGTCGTGGAAATATATGTTACCACCTCCTTTCCTTCTTTCATGCCACTTTCTCTTATCGTTTTATACTTTACCTTGTGCACTCATGATTGTTTTCCTTAGATATTCTACATGTATTGTCTATAACATCCTTATTATTGCTTTAGTCATATACAATTGTATTTACTCTTTCTCAAATACTACTACATATGTCTCTTCCTTGAAAAAATGAGTGTGACAACACATATTATGCAACTAACAAAGAGCACATAAATGCACAAAGTTGTCATATTTATTGGACACATAAATATTCCATCAACATTCAAAGGAGAGAATGTAGGCATGCAACTTCAATTGTCCAATCCAACCCATGTCCTCTTACTACCCATGCTTTTCCAAAATGAAAACCAAGAATCACTACTTCCCTTTAACTAGACTAAGCTAGCATTTCACATGTCCATATAAATTATATTTTATCATCAAACTCTCACTCCACTTTGCAAACAACCTCTTCAACAAAAACCCATAATAACGTCCCTCAACTGCCCTCAATGGCCCATTGTTTCTTCAACAATACCATGCCCCAAGCACACCGCCAATTCCGTCCAAGGCTAGATAAGCTCCCATTCATGCATGTCTCTTGATTCTTTAAGGAACTATTTCTTAGATGTATTTGCTACTTACTAAATGGACACCAAGCTTATTCTATAATTGTTTTTGAAAAAATGGCCACTACCACTCCCTTTGGAACAACATGGACCTTGGAAAGCAATCCCATGTCATGTCATTGCTTACACTAGTGGAGGAATGCTCATAGTGTGTGTCAACCCTATCTTGCAAGTAACCCCTGCATGTGGTGGACAATATGAATACAATGGTCATACAATAAGATTTCCTTGTGACATTTCATCTATTATCAATTGCTTGCCTCACCATCTCTAAGAATTGGAAATTATAATTGTCACACACAAGAGATTTAACCAACACTCTTACAATTTATTTGTCATTCAATCCCATGTTTTAGCTTCCTTGGACTACAAGTTATAAAATCACCTATATTATAAGGATGACCACCTTGACCAATCTACACTTATGGATTTTCCAATTTCGCCTACCAATGTTTCCCCTGTGTTTTTCCATTCATAGTCTTATTCCCTATTTTCCACCCATAACCTTGTAGATGAGAACCTAACCCAAACTCTTTGTGTTGATCCAAATTAATACCAAACATCATATTTTGTATCCATTATCCCTGATACCCGTACAAATCTCCAAGAAATAATACTATACTTGTAGCCACTAAAGCGAAAAACAAATAAAATCAATAAAATGGACTCCTATTGGGTTGTCACCTATTAATGAATACAACATAATGGGACCTTTTCTATGACCTTCCCACATTGTTCCCCATGGGGTATTCAATGCTTAGGAAACCATGATTTAAATCAGTTGAAATGCAGTATTATGCATTTCATTTATTAAGATACATGACAACAAATTTGGAAGTCACCCACACTTCCATTAGTACCCATATAATCTCATCATGCACCACCATAGTATCACAACAACTTCATTATTTGTAAAAAAAACATTATATACAACTTTTAGACTACACTTTCCAAGCTTAAGAGTCATTTGGACCATTCCCCGGGGGACATGATTCAAATAACAAACTACTGGTACAAGTATGTTTCTCTACCCTCTCCACTAGTAAATATATATAGATTTTCTTTTTTTAAGAACCATTCCTTGAAAATACTTCCATTTCTAGGTATGAATGGCAACATTGAGGCTCTTCACATATTCATGGTTTCATATGATTGGAAAATGCACATGCTATGGATAAGCTTGCTTGGGATAATGCACTTGAGATTTCAAGAGCTAAGGGTTTCTTTGATCATTGTATTTCCACTAGGAACCCATGAGAACCTCCTCTCAGGCATCCCTTCATTCCCTACTCGGTTATAGATTACCCTTACTTGTTGTGAACTTATTCCATATTTGAACTGATCCAAATCATCACTATGAAGAACTAGTCAATGACATTCGACAACACACAAAGTGAACATAAAGTACTTTCCTACAAAATAAAGGACCAACATATGCATATTGTTATAAAGCACCATCAGACTTGCATGCCTCCTATTCCCTTTTCATTGATGAATTTGACCATAAAACCTATTTCCTAGCTCAAAATCATGATTACTTGAATAGTTACCATCCTTTTGGTCTGGCATGCCAATGTTGATTTCCAACCAGTGCTCTCCCTCCATGTCGTTCAAAATTACATTAAAATGTATGCATCCAAAGCATAAAAAAATATGAAAACTTTCACTATATGCTTCAAAAAATAATCCACGATGCACCTCCTCTCGAGACTTCCATTGTCACAATTCAAAAATTCCTTACAGAAACACTTGTTGACTATGGCATAGGAGTTCAAGAAACCTACCATATGTTGCAAAATCACCCTTCACAATTAGCAGTCATTATTTCTTCTCCTCGAATGTTAGCAAAACAATTTATCGATGACTAACGCTTGACAAAAACATATCCTTTCCATTAACAAACTTCATTAATGTATATATTTTATGTATGCCCCTACTACATTCTACACCTCTTATAGATGTTGCACAACCATGGTCATATGATGCCTTTCGAAGAAAGAAACATGGAAATTAAGAGATCCCACTTCCATTGTCTATGTCCTTCCATGCTATTTTACAACACCCACTAAAGGTTCACTCTCTTACATATATTTTTGTAGGAATGAACCAATGATCTGTAAACCTTTTTGTAATATTCAATCTGGCATAGGAACTTCTATTTAAGAAATTACTACAAACTAGGAATCATTCAAAAACAATTATACTCCTTAGCATGTTGACTACAAACCCTTTGAACCTCTCCTCGTTTCACTCCTTTGAACCTGTCAAAAAAATTTACACTCCTACAAGGTACATCAAGTACTATAAAATTATAATTGAGTGGATGCAATAGAGAAACTCTTTTATCAACCACTAAATTCATTCAAAACCCTTTATTATTTCTTTCCTTGGTTGGTGTTGTCACCTTGAACATCCAAGCATCTACAATCCATTCTGCCTTTTTCATTCCTATAAAGCAACTTCTTCCTTTAGAAGGAAACTCTCTTTCAAAACTTCAAGAAGACCTTAAGCGTATATGACCCATTCTCATTGATGAATTGGGATTCCTAGGCCCAACACTTTTTTGCAACATAAATGGATGTCTTTGAGAAGCATTCCCTCACCAAAAAACATCCCTTTTGGTATTTTTTCAACTATTCCCATCAGAGACCTCGCCCAATTTCCACTAGTCAAGGACATTCCACTATATTTAAGATCACCGCATGGAACCACACACTCTGGAAACTATATTTCGACAACAAGGAAAAGACCCTTCACAAGTTACCGTTAGGAACATCCTTCACAACATCAAGAATGAAAAACCTTCTTTTCAGGATTAGTACCTTCTCATGTCAAGGACAGACTCCTTTCTTTCTCAATATGATTTGTGATTCAATGCACCTATTTGTAACCAATAAATTCAAGCTATCTTTCAATATGAACAAATGTGGAAGTTTTTAAACATTCCAATCACACTCTCCAACACTGAGCATATCAACAACCATGTTCCCTCTATGATTGGATATGGATAATTGGAGCCTAAAGTCTTTCTCTGCGCTAGGTAAAACGTTATTTTAACATATAATCTATGGCTTTCGAATGGCCTTGTTAATGGATCGATCAACCAAATTGTCACGATTTTCTACAGTGATAACCATAAACCTCCACATATACCAACATTTGTGGTTGTTAACTTCAACAAGTACATTGGCCCTCCATGGGAGCCCAGCAATTCTAGTTTTCTGTCAATTTCACTGATATAAATGAGGGGAAGAGGGTGAGGGGGGTTCATACTTCATTCCCACAAAAATTGGCATGGAAATTAGGCATTAACAATACATAAATCTCAATGGATGACATTACCAAAAGCTATAGTAGACATTGGTGTTGTTGAGCATCAAGGTCTTACTTTTAATGCACATAAATAGTCCCTTCCCTTAAGGATCTTCACATCTCCCTAGCATTTACCTTCGATCGACCCAAAATAATGAAGGACAATCCCCATGTCATACGAAGGAAACATGTATAGGTTGTGCTCCATTCCAAAGTTTTACCATCCTTTCTTCTCTAACGTGTCAAGATCCTATGTAACTACATCTCAACTTACCATATGCACTCTTTATTACTACCACCATACATTCCATATTTTCAAACCCACTATTAATCTTTGCAAATTGTTGCAAATGTGTGTTCATAATTGTTTTCAAATATACAACTGTCAAGAAATTATTATGTTTTGCGCCTACACAAATTCAACTCCCATTTCAACTTCCTATCTTAATTACAAGTTCTCATTTCACTCCTTTACTCTCTCTACTCTCTTTTTTTTTTCCTACTTTACACAGTATTGATACTTACTTACCAACTACCCTTTCCATGTGCAATTGGCAATGCATCTTTATTTTCATTCACAAACCTAAACCCTTCTTACTCATGTACCTTCATTCCATCAAAAGAAAAACTATGAGGTTGGCATTTCCAGTTTCAAGACAATATAATGCTTTGCTTTAAATTGCCTTTTCTATTTTCTTCTTTCATCTCCCTTGTCTATTTTAGTTTCCCTTTGTGTGAAGCTTCTTTTCTTCTTCAAGATACAAAAGGTTGACACTTTCCATGCAACCAAAAGGAAACATCATCCCTTGCTTGGACCTATAACCTCATAGCAAGACATTTACATGTACACTAAATTGTATCTATTTTTCATAAATATATTTCTTATATATGTCGAGCTTTACTAGGTTCAACATCTCTATCATATACACATGGTGATTCCTCTTTAAACACTTTAATTATACTAACTTGTACCCATTTTCATTTCTCTTATATTCACTCTATAATTGATTGTTGTTATTGCCTTTCCCCCTTGTTTGTAGAAAAACAAATTCATATACCAAGTATTTCCAACTCCGAATATAAATACATTTACATCTTTCTATACACTACTTCTTTTCATATTTTTCTTAGCATTTGTTTTCACTTCCAATAATTTCATGTCTTTCATTTCTCAAATTCTCTTATAACTACGTCACTTCCACCTTACCTCAAAAATATACAATTGTTATTTGTACGCCAAAGGCGTTTCCCTATGGAGATGTAGTCTCAGAAGATTCCTCGTCTCCCTGGTCAATCGCATGTTGACACGTGCTTTTTTCCATCCATGAATTACGATTCGACAGTTGTCTAGCGTGTTAAACAATGAGGTTGGTTTTATCCTCTTGCTCGTAGTCACCATTCAGTCACCGTTCATTATCATTTTCCGGCAAAATTGCAAGGTTGATTTCACGATTCTACTGGTAGTCAAGGAAGTTGCCCCCTTCACTGTATAATTCAATCAGTATCTCATTGTTCATTTTGTCTTTTGGGTGCAGCCCTAGAATGCATAGAATTACCTGTAATCGATCGAATTCTGACCAGGTTTGCCCTAGAGAAGACTACCCACATGTAAAAATATATCCAAGCTGTTAAATTTGGTCCCAAAACTGATTCACTTCAATGAAACGATCAGATTTGACTTGGAAACAGACTCTTTTCCAACAAAATCGCAAGGTTGATTTCACGATTCTACTGGTAGTCAAGGAAGTTGCCCCCTTCACTGTATAAATTCAATCATTATCTCATTGTTCATTTTGTCTTTTGGGTGCGGCCCTAGAATGTAGAGAATTACCTGTAATCGATCGAATTCTGACCAGGTTCGCCCTAGAGAAGACTACCCACATGTAAAAACATATCCAAGTTGTTAAAGTTGGTCCCAAAACTAATTCAAATCAATGAAATGATCAGATTCGACTTGGAAACAGACTCGGTTTTAGCAGTTCACCAGTTAAATGCGATGAAAAAAATGGAGTCTTAATGTGGGTGAGAGTTGGCCAGGTTGTCAATGCTGATAAATAGGTGGTAGGAAGGATTTCACACGCATTTATTATCATTTTTTAATTATATTCTGCCATAATGGATTAAATTAGTGGTTGTTCAAAATATTCTGGAAATCCATAAATTTGGTAGAAATTTTCAATGTTCAGGTTTAGATCGTTGAAGGATTCATGCGTTTATGGTTTCAGTTTTTTGTTTGTTTGTTTGTGTGTTCTGGAGCAGTGATTTGAAGATCAGATTGTAGTTTTTCTTAAAATAGAAAAAATATATCTTCGAAAAAAATATATGGACTTGATCAATGATCAATTCTATAAACCAAGTACATTAATCATCATGTTGGTTCCTTTAGAAGATCCATAAGATATAGAAAAACAAGTCATCAATTCTTCAGTCATGACTCATGATCAACATTTTTCTTAAATCTTTGACTGGATGGATATAAACATAGGACAGTTAGCAACCATTCTCTTCAAAATTGGCTGATGCCCAATTAATCATATCATTTGCCGATTGGAAAATAGAGGGTGGAGGTGGGAGGGGATTGCCAATTGGAAAATAGAAAATAGCTGGATATTGGAGCTTGAACAAGATCTTTAACCTTAACAAGATATGTAATCTCTGCAAATAGTTTCAGCTCTGATATTAAGTTTTTGTAAAATCATCATAGTTGGATTCTGGCTCTTAAACAAGATCTTTAACCTAAACAAAAAACTGTAATTTCTGCTTGTGGCTCTTAAGTAGTATCTTTAATTACCTATACAAGATATTTAATCTTTGAAAACTATACTACCTTATACTCAAGCTGGAATCTATCATCATCATCCCCCTTTTCCATTGCGTAAACATTTCAAATCCTTTTTAACAACTTCAAGGGGCAACTAGCATAGCAAATTTAAAAGGTGGAAAATAGGTCCATTGCTGCTTTTTTTGCTTGATTGGCAGTGATTCCGCACTTTCACCCTCGTAGTTTAGTTCCAAATGTTAGGGTTAGTTTTCAGTTCGCTACGTATTGTCTTAAGCATGAACTTAACTAAATATATATTATACGTTATACAGTGCAGTTTCTTAAATAAAATGTGCAGTGGACAGGCTTTGTTCTAAATTTTAAATGCATTTATTTTCATACACAATGCAGTCCTGGTGAAATAAATATTTCACCTGTGTGAAAATTTGATTTTGGTTATGATTCTTGAAGGACTGAGTAAATTATTTGTATATATGCAACGACTGCTACGTCGGGAGAATCCAAGTTTGGGCCAGAAATCGAAAATTGCTCAGGTTTGGGAGAAACATCGAAAATTCTAGCTCAATTCTAGAGGAAGAATTTCCACATATTTTAAAATCAATTTTATATTTGGCGGAATTCCACTCGAAGATCTTCTAAATCAAGTGATTATGTTCGAATTCCTACCCTTGAGATGACTACCTCTCCCGAGACCCGATTTTAAGCGCTTGGATCATTGATATTTCTGCGGTGGGGCAATCTCTCCAAGTTGTTGCCATGCTCTTTCCATAAGATTTTAGATGAAAATGTATCCAAGGCAATCAAATGCTTGGCCTCTCATCAAGATGATTTTCCACAGAAACTCAAAGTCACTTTCGAAATCTACATTTTTCATAAAATCTCATGAAGTTCATTGGGATGACCACTTCATTTTCATAAAATCTTAAGCTCACCTTAAATAAGCTCTTAAGTTCACTCATATATTGGTATAAGCTAAATGCATGTGTCCATGCCTATGGAGCTATTCCTCACTAAACAAGTTTATCTATTTATTTAGAATTTATTGCCAACATTCATAAAATTAAATTGCAATGCATATTGCTACTAGCAGCATTGTGCATTGGAGCATTAGACACACAACACATCCATAAATCAGAATTTGAATGCCTGCTTTGATGAATCAATTCAAACCAAGAAGCAGAGTTCCAATGAATCCATTTTGCTATGCAGAGAATGACACAAACAGAGAGAGAGAGAGATCTACAAGATTATGACGAAGAGAACGCGTGAGATAACTGGGGGTTATCATTACAGTCTGTATATTTCAACATATATCCAAGAGCTACAGTGGTTCAGCTGCAGGGATTGAACCATTCTTGAAGCATTCACAAGATATACAAATTTCACGAGATTAAAATTGTTATATTTGTGCAGTATTCCTGTGTTGGAATTTGGTTTTTATTCTATCCATCAAAATATATATATTTTTAACATTTTTGTATTTTAAAATTTTATCCTTCAATTGCTAAACATTTTATCCTTCACTAAATAGTTAGTTTTTTTCCAAAATAATATTTAGTTTCATTGACATTTTTATATTAAAATAAAATATAAATGGTC
>LPNX010410365.1:161048-234088 GCA_001517045.1 Pseudotsuga menziesii
ACTATTTTTTCCTTCCTGCAAATAGTACCAATTTAGAGGCCAAAATCTCTACCAAATTTAGAGGCAGCCCCATTGACTTTTCCTTTCGCAATGCGGATTGCAGGTTGCGGGAAGGAAAACTGTTAAATTGTTAAAACGCTCAGGCTTTATTGGAAGAAGGCGGCATGGAGTTAAAACGCTCAAGCTTTATTCTGTACATAAAATATATATATTTGGTATTAATGAAAAATAAAAATATTAAAATTACATAAAATTAAAAGAAACTTGAAATAAATTAAAATTATATTTAAGGAATATATGCCCAAGGGTGAGAAAGGGTGATACTGATCCACAGAGGAGATAGCGACCCCAACCTGCAAAACCTATGAGTGCCTGGCCTACATTACTGTTCATGAAGATAATGAGTTGGAGATCTGGTGTTATAGTAATCAAATGGTGAATCGAGCCAGTATGAAGGATAATCAGTCCTTTTTTTCAATATTTTTTAAAATTCTATGGAGCACTTTCCGCAACTATTTCTGATTTCCTTGATGCTTAATTCCCAACTATTTCCTCCAATTACAGCTTTTTCCTTACTGAAAATATATATATTTGGTATTAATGAAAAATAAAAATATTAAAATTACATAAATTTAAAAGAAACTTGAAATAAATTAAAATTATATTTAAGCAATATATGCCCAAGGGTGAGAAAGGATGATACTGATCCAGAGGAGATAGCGACCCCAACCTCCAAAACCTATGAGTGCCCAGCCTACATTACTGCTCATGAAGATAATGAGTTGGAGATCCGACGTTATAGTAATCAAATGATGAATCGAGCCAGTATGAAGGATAATCAGTCTTGTTTTTCAATCTTTTTTAAAAATCTATGGAGCTCTTTCCGCAACTATTTTTTATTTCATTGATGCCTAATTCCCAATTTTTCCTCTAGTTACAGCATTTTCCTTACTGAAAAATATATATATTTGGTATTAATGAAAAATAAAAATATTAAAATTACATAAAATTAAAAGAAACTTGAAATAAATTAAAATTATATTTAAGCAATATATGCCCAAGGGTGAGAAAGGATGATACTGATCCAGAGGAGATAGCGGCCCCAACCTGTAAAACCTATGAGTGCCCAGCCTACGTCACTGTTGATGAATATAATGAGTTGGAGATCCGGCGTTATAGTAACCACACTCTCTAGATTTCCATTTCTGATTTCCACCTGGAGCATGACATTTGTGTATTTTGATATAACTTGCAATGCATCATTTATAAATATGAAGTGATTTATGTTTTCCGAAATTGAAATCAGGATACACTATAAATTGTCCTTCCGCACAGACATTTATTTCATTCCGCATCCCGAATCCTGAATCCCGCATCCCGCAATGGGGTTGCGGGAACTTGAAATTTATTATTTGCAAGTTTTACATCCCATAACCTGCATCCCAAAATTTCGGAATGTGGGATGCGAGAGCATTCTTGTAAGTATTGTGTGTCATCCCGCATCCCGAAATTTTGGAATGCAGGTTGCGGGATGGAAAACTTGCAAATAATAAATTTAAAGCTCCCGCAACCCACATTGCGGTATGCGGGATTCGGGATTCAAGATGCAGAATAATAATTACTTGAGGAATCCAGCCCTAGTAGTCTATCTGAAATAATTATTAACGTTGATATCAGAGGTGGAAATCCAGAGAGTGTGGTTGCTATAACGCCGGATCTGCGATTCTGCATTTTCTCTCCGGTTCTTTTTCTATTCACCTCGCAGGAATCTGCAGAATCTTGAGATGCCGAGATTTGTTTAGAAAAAAGAATTCAAATTTTACATATCACAACACACTCAGGATTCATCTTTAGAATTCTGTAATTTTTATTTTTTTAATTCAAAGTTTTTCAATATAATACTAAGATCCCTGGCTAATTAATAGAACAGCGCATTGACTTCTTACGATTATAAGATTGAACAACACATTAACTTCTTAAGACTATGGGAATTTCAAGAGAACTTGATGCATTTAACAGTTTGTATAAATATACCTTGTGAGAATGGGTATATGGAAAATTGAAAATTGAATCGTAACAGTAACACATTCATTTGAAGGTAAATATTTATTTCATTTCAAGTTATACATTTATTTATGAATAGATGTTTATATCTTAAAATTTAGGAGTAGTAGTAAATTTTTATTTTTATTTTTTTCTGCAAGATTGGTAATGTAAAGAATCATATAACTTGTTCATAACGCACTTAAATTGTGATCTATCTTCACTAACTACAAGTTATTGTACTAGTTTATAAAAATAAATAACTAAAAAAAATTATGTTGTGTCAAATGTTGAATCGAACCAGTATGAAGGATAATCAGTCTTGTTTTTCATTCTTTTTTAAAATTCTATGGAGCTCTTTCTGCAACTATTTCTGATTTCCTTGATGCCTAATTCCCAACTATTTCTTTGAGTTACAACGTTTTCCTTACTGAAAAATATATATATTTGGTATTAATGAAAAATAAAAATATTAAAATTACATAAAATTAAAAGAAACTTGAAATAAATTAAAATTATATTTAAGCAATATATGTTATGCCCAAGGATGAGAAAGGATGATACTGATCTAGAGGAGATAGCGGCCCCAACCTGCAAAACCTATGAATGCCCAACCTACATTATTGTTCATGAAGATAATGAGTTGGAGATCCGACATTATAGTAATCAAATGATGAATCGAGCCAGTATGAAGGATAATCAGTCTTGTTTTTCATTTTTTTTTAAATTTTATGGAGCTCTTTCCGCAACTATTTCTCATTTCCGTAATGCCTAATTCCCAACTATTTCCTCCAGTTACAGCGTTTTCCTTATTGAAAAATATATGTATTTGGTATTAATGAAAAAAATATATATTAAAATTACATAAAATTAAAAAAAAAACTTGAAATAAATTAAAATTATATTTAAGCAATATATGCCCAAGGGTGAGAAAGGATGATACTGATCCAGAGGAGATAGCGGCCCCAACCTGCAAAACCTATGAGTGCCTAGCCTACATTATTGTTCATGAAGATAATGAGTTGGATATCCGGCATTATAGGAACCACACTCTCTGGATTTCCACCTCTGATATCAATGTTAATAATTCTTTTAGATAGACTACTAGGGCTGGATTCCTCAAGTAATTATCATTCCGCATCCTGAATCCCGCATCCCGCAATGTGAGTTGCAGGAGCTTGAAATTTATTATTTGCAAGTTTTCCATCCCGCATTCCGAAATTTCGGGATGTGGGTTGCGAGATGACGCACGATAATTACAAAAATGCTCCCGCATCCCGGATTCCGAAAATTCGAGATGCGGGTTGTGGGATGGAAAACTTGCAAATAATAAATTTCAAACTCCCGCAACCTGTGGGATGCGAGATTGGGGACTCGGGATGCGGAATGAAATAAATGTCTGTGCGATTTTGTGAAACTGAAGTTGCGGAAGGACAATTTATAGTGTACCATGATTTCTATTTCGGAAAACATAAATCACTTCATATTTATAAACGATGCATTGCAAGTTATATCAAAATACGTAAATCAAGCATGACATTTACGTATTTTGATATAACTTGCAATGCATCATTTATAAATATGAAGTGATTTATATTTTCTGAATTAGAATTCATGATACACTATAAATTGTCCTTCTGCAACTTCGATTTTGCATCATTTAATTACGAAAAGACTCAATATTTTTACCCTCTGGACGTTCCTTTGAACCTCTTAATGCAAATGCTAGCTTATTTGTATTATTCAAATGAAACTCCTATGCGTTTAGAGTTCTTAAACTATATCCCTAATATCTTCATAATTTCGTTCAAAAATCTCCATCTAGATCCTCGATACATTCCATATATCTATAATTTAACAATAAAGTGGGGGACCAAGTTCGAGAAACGCTAGAGTTTGTAGTGAATCATGTTGTGAATATAATATTTACTCATAGGAAATTGCAAAAGATTACATGATACTAAGGACAATAAAGGTATAACTTCGAGTATTAGAAACTTGATTTGATTTATCCCTTATTCTTTTTCAATATCACGGTAGTATTTTCGAGAAAATAGGTGAAAATGACGGTTGTTATGGTAAGAAAACAAATTTTGAAATGATAAAAAAAAAAAATTAAGAATTTTAATGTTTTGTGAAAAATATTTCAACAATAGATTAACTTATTCATTAAAAAAATTAAACCTGAAAATATAAACATGTAAAATTTAATTAAATAAATTTATATAATATTATAACAATTAAGTAAATAAAATTTAAAATTAAAATAAATAAAATTCACCTAATATTATAATAAATGAATAAATAATTAGACCACACACCCATTGATCTGTTGATAGAATGAGAGCGCACACCCTTTCTCAACTCGGCTGGTTGTGTTTAGTTTCAGTCATCCCTAGGGGCCGTAAGAGGGTTCTTGTCGATGTTTGCAGCGGCTAGGGTTCGGGCATGGCAGAAGGAGGAGGATCAGCTCCTCCTCCCTCCCCTCCTCTGCCTTTTGTCCCACCGGAAGTTGTAGAATTTAGGAAACTTATAGCGGCACAAGGAAAATTCCCTACATGCTTCAAACAACAAAAATTCGTCAAGAAGCTCGCAGAAATCCCCTCAGTGGATCTCCCAGCAACAAGGCCCTGCAAAACGACCATGAATCTTGCAAAAAAGGGACTGGTCAGGCAATTCACAGGCCTATGGCCTTTTCCGAAAGCAATCGATGCTTGGGTGAAGAGAAACTGGATCCCATTAATTTTGGAAGAGGTTAAATGCTTCTTTGTTGGAAGAGGGTACTTTGTATTCTTTTTTTAACAGAAAATTAGACAAAGAGCTTATCTTCAGGAACATACCATATTTTACGGGTCCACAAGGGCTATACTTGAACAAATGGTCTCCAGATTTTGACCCTACCCAAGACGTCCCTATGGCAGTCCTAGTCTGGGTTAGAATGCCCCACCTTCCTCTACATTGTTGGAATCTAGAGTCTGGAAGCAATAGGAAATACTCTTGGGAAATTTATAGACATGGCATACACGAAAGATCAGTATTCATGTGCTCAGATATGTGTCGAGATAGATATGGAGATCGGGCTCCCCAAGGCCATCAAACTCACTATGGAATATTGGGCCCATATTCAAGAGCTAGATTATGAACAACTCCCTTTTAAATGCTTCCATTTCCATGAATACGGTCGCTTCACCAGACATTGCAAGAAAAAACAAGAGGAAATAGCAGAAGGAAACAAAGGAGAACAATGGCAAACGGTTCAAAAAAATCCTGGTCCTAAAACCATGAATAAAGCAAGAGCAAAGGTGGTTCAGTCAGGTGTAGCGGGCCCTCAAAACCCCCCACCTACAACAAACTTTCATATACCTCAAAGTCCCCAGAAAGAAACTCAAGAGAAATCAGTTACCATTAACAACAAATTTGCAGCTCTAGTCTCTCAAGAAGATTCAAAGACTCTAGAAAAATGGAAAGATGACGAAATCCCCCAGAAACAATCAACAAATGAGTCGAAGATCTTAAAAGAAACACAAGACCCTACCCCGATTTCTCCAATTCCATGTTCTCCTTCCAAAGGTGTTACGAAGAAAACTTCCCATGGCTTGGGGTGTACCACAATAGACAGAGAAACTGTAGAAATCAATCCCTTCCTAATATGCAAGAGAAATAAAACATCTAACACTAAAGGATCTCGAATCATACCTTATTCCGGACGGTTGAAGTAGATCCCCGTTGAGCTTTTTCCAATCCCGCTTGCTTTAGCAATTTACTCTCAACAATAGTAAACAAGGCAAGCATGCTATAGAATATAGTGTTAGGCCTACTCTAGCATATATAATCAACAATGTATAAGCAATTAAACACATCCATGGATTCAATATTCATTAAAATGCACATTATTGGACAGGAAAAGATATTTCTATTAATCAAATCAGAGATTACACAAGTGACAACCTCTATCGGCATGTCTGCGAACCAGAGAAACTGAGTCCTCCACCTGGGCCTCCACCACCTCAATCCTCCATCTCTCGATAGCAAGCTCACAAAGCAAAGGCAAGCTTGGGAAGAACACAAAGTGCTCCAAGGGACAAAGGGATGCAAACTCAAGTACAAGCAATCTACGGCAACAATGGACTATAGTTTTCTTGCTCTTCAATTCCTCCTTTTCAATGTATCCAAAGGGTTCCTTATATCGTGCTTCAATGGGGTAATGGAAGGTCAAATCCGAGCGATCTCAAAGCATATGGAAGGCCAAGAGACAAGTGACTCAGATCCACATCAAGGAAAACTCCAAAAATATTTGGACTTATTCACACATCCCGATGTACGCGGGTTTAAGGGTAATATCTGCGTATATACGCGAGAAAGGGATTAAAAGTCACGTACAGCAAATAATAGGTGTTTTGAGGGATGATATTGGAAACATCAAAGGTACAAAAATAGTCCATGGGGTCCAAAGAGTCTGCAGAGGGACAGGGAAGGCCATAAAAGTGTGATCAACCATCTGTGGTAAAATCAGCTGTAACAAAAGGTTTGACTCCCTCTCCCTCTTATGCAGAAATTATCAAGAGGAAAACACTGTATGTGGTCTCCTCTTTCGAAGAAGACTTTATTGACAGATCTATTAAAAGGCAAGGAAGGAAATCCAACAAGGAATTAAGAGAAGAAGAAGCAGAAAGGGAAAAAATGTAGGGCAATAAAAAAACTTTGGAGATGACCTTCACAAGAAATACCAGAACTCGAAACAATAAAGGAGACTCCTCTAATCACTCCTACAGAAAATAATGAAGTTGGTCTCTTGGAATTGTCGAGGCTTGGGCAGTCCAAACAAAGTGGAAGCAGTCAAGGATCTTATGGAAATGAAGCCTATAGACATCCTCATGCTTCAAGAGACCAAACTAGATGAAAGTGCAATTCTTCCTCTGAGTAGTTCGATATGGAAAAAGAAAGAAGGCAAAGTTGTCAGTGCTAGAGGGGCCTCAAGAGGTCTTACCACCCTTTGGGCGGAAAACTCTTTTACTCTTCTCAACTCCTTCGCCATGCAGCATTGGATTTTTACAGAGCTCACCCATATTAAAAGAAAGATCAACTCTCTCTCTTCAATATCTACGTCCATGTTTTACATATGGAAAAAAAAAGATTGTTGGAATACAATAGCATACTTTCTGGAAATTTATTCACCCCCAAATTTAATAATTGTAGGGGACCTAAACTTAGTATTGAAACCAGAATAAAAGAAAGGAGGCATTTTTGGGAAAGATGCCTTCAAGAACGATGTTGAAAATATCATCCAACGTTGGGATCTTTTAGATATTAAAAAAAAGCAAGGTCTTTTCACCTGGACAAACAAGAGAGTGGGTGCAAGCCATATCGCAGCTCGCCTTGAAAAAAAATTATTTTAAAGCTCTTTATTACTGGAAGGGAAATTGTTAATCTCTTAGATAATGGCCGACTTAGTTTCTGACCATAAGCCAGTTCTTCTATTTTTAAAATATGTTGAAAATTTGGGACCGATCCCCTTCTAGTTTAGCCCCTAATGGCTTAATGTACAAGGATTCATGGAAACTGTAGAGAATGCTTGGAATACCACGGTTATTGGATCACCGGGATATGTTTGGGAAAAAAATTAAAAAACTCCAAGGCATCTTTGAAAGATTGGATAAAAATAGCTCATAAATCCCCCTCAGCCTTAAGAAGAGAGGCAGTGAACTCATTGTTATTTACCCAACTAGAAATGGAACAAAAGTCTACTGAGGATTATGGTTTGGATGCAGATTTCAAGCTTCAAGCTAAGGCATTTCAAGAATTCTGACAAGAAGAAGAATACTGACATTTAAAATCTAGAAGGACGTGGTTGAAAGCTAGATACAGGAATACCTCCTTTTTCCATAAACAAGCAAAGGCCCGTCAGTCTCTCAACCATATCTCGCAAATTTGCACAAGCACAGGAGAAATAGTAAAAGGCCGGGAGCAAGTGATATTAGCAGCTCGGGAACATTTCCGAAACTTGTTTACAGAAGAAGGTGAGGTGGAGGAAGAGATCACCAAAGACTTCCTAGATCACATCCCACCTCTGATTAATCAGGCAGAAAATGTTAATTTGTTAAAGCCCTTTTTGGAATCTGAAATTATCAATGTGATTTGGGCCATGGACCCAGATAAGGCCCCCATCCCAGATGGGTTTACCACCCATTTCTACACATCTTGTTGGCCTTTAATCAAAGGAGACCTGATGAGAATGATCATAAATTTTCAAAAGAAAGCTAAGGTGGGGGGCAGCACAAAATCAACACTTTTAGCTCTGATCGCTAGGAAACTAATCCAGGCTCTTTCACTCTATTCCAACCTATTTCACTCTATAACGCCCCTTACAAAATTATCTCAAAGTTGTTGGCCAATCACATTAAAGTGCTTCTCGACAAACTAATCTCTCTAAATCAAGGAGGTTTCCTCAAAGTTCGTCAAATTCTAGATAATGTCATTGTGGTAAACGAAACAATCCATTCTAGCAAGATATAGATAGACAAAGGTATGATAATCAAAATTGATATGGAAAATGCATTTGATAGAGTGAAACACTCCTTTCTTATCAAGGTCTGGGAAAAAGTTGGATTCAGCAACAACTTCATATCCTTAATTAAATCCTGCATAGGAAATCCATGGATAGCCCCGCTGGTCAATGATAGGCCTTCCAAATTATTCCAAGCAACTCAAGGAATAATTTAAGGTTTCCCTCTCTCTTTGTTTCTTTATATTTTGATGGTTTATTCTTTGAACATGAAACTTCATATAGAAAGAAATGATGGCACGCTCCCGGGAATTCAAACTATACATGGAATTTGACCCCTGAATCATGTTCTCTTTGCAGATGACTCTCTCTTATTGGGAGGTGCTTCTCTGAAGATCGCCAAAAGCTTCAAGACTACACTCCAAAATTATTGCATTGCCTCAGGGGGTTCAATCAACTATAGCAAAATCTCAATCTTTGGCTAGAATGTTGACAAATATCCTCTTGACAGGATAGCCAAAGTTCTGGGAATGCAAGGCTTTGATAGATGGGAGGAGTTCAAATATTTAGTCCTTCCCAATACTTCTGGATCTTGCAAAGGAAATAATTGGAATGAAGTGGTGAGCGAAATTCAAGTAAAAATAAGTTCATGGGAAGGCCAGTGGTTAAATCTAGTTAGGAAAGTAGTTCTTATCAAATCATTCCTCTCTTCTCTCCCTATTTTTCAATTTTTGGCTTGTCTAGCCCCAAAACCAATCATTGACAAATTCTCCAGACTCATTAAGGAATTTTTATGGAGAGGGGGGGAAGGAAACCAAAACAAATTCCATCTCGTCAATTGGAATGTGGTCAAAAGATCAAAAGTTAAAGGTGGACTACAGATTCAAGATCCTCACTTAGCAAACTTAGCCATGGAAGGAAAAGTCTTATGGCATATTGTTTCTGATAGAAAGTAATGAGTTAGCCAAACCTTAAGGATGAAATATTTGGGAGGAAAGGGATCGCATTGTTTGAAAAGAGAAGACATTCCTAGAGGAACTCAGATTTGGAATCTCTGCGAGGCAGGCTTGGACTTTCTTTCCTCGCCTCCAATGGATCCATGGAAACAGGAAGAAAAACCACATTTGGACAGACAAGATCCTGGGAAACCCGCCTCTCAATTCTTTTATAGATCTGGATGGGATTCGAAGATGGACTTTATGAAAAGGACTAAAAAATTTGGAGGACATCTCCAGCTTGTCCAACAACAACTCATGGAAAGATTGGAGCCTTCCAAAGCTCTTAGACTGTCTCCTTTTGGAAAAAAATAACTTGCTAGATAAGCTTTCAGGGTACGCTCCCATCCACCGGTATTTTTAAGACAAAAGGAGCTAGGGGGACACTGGGAAGTATACATTTGCTCTAGGATTCAAGCAAATCCAAAATGAGAAAGACTCGTCATCTCAAAAACAATTATGGAAATTTGTTTGGAATTCCTTTGGCTTACCCAAAGTAAAATTCTTTTCTTGGCTTTTAGTCCATAGGAAACTCCTAACTGGGGAAAATCTGGAGAAAAGAGGAATTCTTGGCCCTCAAAGATTCCAACTCTGTCGTCAAGACTTGGAAACCATTGAACACCTATTTGTGGGTTGCACCTTCACAGAGAAGGTCTATACAATCCTTTTAAAATATTTGAATGCACTCTCCCCTACACACTTAACCATCTCCCAAGTTTGTATCACTTGGAAATCGCGATATACTTACCCTATAAAGGACAAACCGGTATGGAAACAAATCTTGCTATCTCTACAAAAAATTATCTGCTGGAAAATATGGCTTGCAAGGAACAAATCCATCTTCAACAACTCTCTCTACACTTCTTTGCAAGTAGTAGGTCAAGCCAAAACTCTCCTTTTGGATGATTTAAAGGCTTCAAGAAACCAGTTGGATCCACAACTTAGTACCCTAGAAAGGGATTGGTTAGGAATCCTTCCCTCCCAGAAATTCCCCTTCATTCACTGTCGACCTAGGAGTGCTCAGTCTTGGAAAATAAGGCTATCCCTCACTGATTTCAAAATTTGGCGAGAATCTCAAACAAACAGTGGGCTCTTTTTCAATGGATCTTCCAAAGGCAATTCCAGGGAAGCTAGAGAAGGTGGAGTGTTTGTATCCACAGATGGAAAAACAGAAAATCGATTCAGTTAGGGCCTGGGGAACAAGTCAAACAACCAAGATGAAGCTCTTTCTTTGTATAAAGGCTGCCAAATCGCTATGCGCCTAGGTTTAAATGAAATTCAAATCTTTGGGGATTCATTGCTCCTCATTAACTCCGTCCTTTTTAAAAAAAGGTCCAAGAATGTCAGGTTTAATTCTTACATGGAGTGAATAAAAATCTTGTTGGATAAACTCTCCTCATACCAAATCTTCCATATTCTAAGGACATTAAACAATGAAGCAGATATTGAAGCAAACAAAGGTGTGACCTTAGCCCAAGGGGCTCTCTCTACTTCACTTCAATGAATGAAATTCACAACATCCCTTAAGGCTGGGACACAAGAACTGGAAGTCTGCATCCAATACAACTCAAATGGAGGAAGACTATCAACATATTGTCATAGGGAAATAAAACTCAACGGGATGTTCTCTCATATCTACATAAGAGAACTTACACGAAGAGCAATGCATCACTTGTAATTGATCAAGATAGAGCAGGGCATCACTTGTAATTGAGAATCACTTGTAATCGAGCATCACTTATAATTGGGAATCACTTGTAACACGAAGAGCAGTAGTAGTGCATCACTTGTAACTAACCAAGATAGAGAAAAGGAAGGTGCAGGAGCGGACCAGTTCTTAGTGGTCTTTCTGGTGGACCCGGTCAATGCAGAGGGAGAAGTATTAATTTTATATCCTCAAAATTATAAAGCTCTTAAAGATGAAAACTTGATGTCCTTGAGCTTAGGTAGATTTTCGATCATGGGTCTCCAATCACTCTCAAGGCTTACGGACTATGTAACCCTGGTTTTAGCAAGACTAGTTTTGAAGAACCTTAAATTCCTACAGAGCCTGCAGAGCTTGAATTCCTTGTTTTCTAGATGTAACTCTTGTTTTCTAGATGTAGGAACGACATTTCTACAAAGCCTGAATTCTTGAGCATTGTAAAAAGGACGGTTTTGGCTTTAGCCACAATGCCTCTCTTTAATAATAAAAAAATATAGTCGTTTCAGTAAAAAAAATGAATAAATAAAAATTATTTTATTTTAAACTTTTAAATATTAAAATTGATGATGATGATTATGATGATTAACGTCCACTAAGACTAATTCTTGTTAAAAAAAAGGAATTATGTAGTTTCCTTTAAAATTGTATTTCTATGCTAAAAAGGCTCGAAGATAAGTGTTATGAAATCACCTTAATTTTGACATGCTAGAAGGCTAGGAAGGTCAGTATTGCAAAATACTATAAAACTAAGATCTAATGTGGGCGTATGCAAGGTACTCTAAGAGAAAGTGGTTTTCATCCTCAACGTTCATGGTCTTGTAGACATGGCAGATCCTTTCCACCCATGGTGTTTTAAGAACTGTCCAATGCCTTGTTTCACTATAGAGCTCATGAGAGTTCGTTCTTATCTTAACTATATTAATTTTCTTCTTTAAACTAGTTAAAACATAGATATACTTTTGAACTTCTAGATTAGGGTTAAAGGCCTCCTTATAGTATCTTAGTTTTGTTTTAACCTCTAAATATTTCTTGCACCATATTTTCTCTTTAAACTTAGAAGTAATAATATTTTTAATGTTATTAATATTTTGCAAGGTGGCATCTTTGTTAATCTCCCAATAGTTTAACTAGGTCATGGTGTCTCTATACCAACCTAGCTTGAGACAAAGGTGGCTTTGACTAGATTTTAGTGCTCACTTAGGAAGCCTTTGGTCTCCAATATTATTTATCTTGTGCTTGTACATTTTGAACCTAGTCATAGTCATGCTTTCGACAGGGGAAATACTTGCTTCTAAAAGGAGAATAGGAAAAGGCATATTGCTTTTAATTTTAAGTTTATATGTTATAAAACCTTTTTGGATTTGCTCAATCTTTCTCCAATATTCTCTAGAGATGTTGCAACCCCAAACCTCACAACCGTACAAGATAATGAGAATGAGAGGATTTTCAAAGAGGAACTTCATTTTATCCCACATCACAAGGTTTACTAATTTACAATTGTTTTCAAGACCAAAATAAGCTTTCCACCCTCTATTAATTATTTTCTCAATGTTATAGTTCCAATTGAGCTTGTGATGGATATCAATTCCTAGATATTTATAAGAAGACACTTCTTCCATATCATTATTGTCATACACAAAATTAGCGTAAGTGGACTTCTTAGATTTGATAATCATAACTTTGGTTTCAATTCGTGTTAACAGTCATACCCATGTTAGAGCATAAATCCGTAATAATTTTTAATTAGTTATCAAGATCAAATGGAAACCTTGCCATAAGAACAATATCATCAACATAGAGAAGAAGGATGATGACTATCCCATCTAAGATCGTACCAACGCAACCTGTTTCTTCCAAACAACCTTCTAGATTATTGTTGTATGTTCCAAAATGGATAGGGAGAGGGAACAACCTTGCTTAACTCCAATATTACAATTTACGTCTTTCGACCACCCCTCAAATCTCTTAAACTTGGCAATGACATTCTCGTACAACCTTATCGTGATAACTATCAACTCGAAATGAACCTTTGTCTCTTCTAATACATTCCATAAGTTATTTCTAGGCATTGTATCAAAAGATTTCCTAAAGTCCACAAAGAAACAAAAGAGAATGGATTTATTATTACGATATTCTTCCGCAATGACCCTAAGCATGATGAGGTGGTCCATGGTTGAGTGATGCATTTTAAAACCCGCTTAGCCTTTAAACTAGTTACCTTCACTTTCAAACCATATTATGATCTTGTTTTCCAAGATAATACCATATAACTTGGTTAAGAGAGGACTAATTATAACCATCCAATAATTAGAGGGTTATTCATATCACCACTTTTAAAACTAGGAATATTAAGGCTCTAAGTCCATGGTTTAGGGAACCCATGCTTAATCGCTAGATCGAAGAGCTTGTGAATGTGCGAGATGAGGATAAAACCTCCAAATTTTAATATTTCTGCTTGATATCCTTGAATGTCATCATATTTCCCATTTGCTAGGAGCTTAACCCCGAAATGAATGTATTTTAATGAAAATAATTCTTTTGTTATGGGGAGTGATTGAATGTTATCTATGACATACAGGAACTCGTAAATTTTTTTAAGATAGGAATTCCAGTTTTTCAAAGTAATCTTATTATTTCCTTTAGCTTTTCTAGTTAGAATTTGCCTCCATAATTTCTTAGGAGCCACCTTAGAGAGGTGTAAAATATTTTTCTACCTTTTATGAATATAATTCCTTTTTTTCCTTTTAGTTAGGGCTTTGTATTTATTTATCTTGTCCACTTTTAGAGACTCATCAATAGCTTCTTTATTTTTTCTGCTCACGTGTCTACATTCTTTATCATACCATGGGTTGGTTCTTTTGTTTCCCTTTCTATTTGAAACTTCCATAGAGAACTTGTTAATTGAAATTGATAGGGCTATAGTAAAATAATGATATAGGTCTCATATATTGTCCTTACTTGATAAAGGGAACATATTATTTTTTAAATCATTTATAAAAAGATCGCCCTTATTTTTGTTGAAGATTAAGTGCTTTTGGTTGTGATCACTTTCTTCTGTGGGATCTCTATGCAAGAGAGAATTGAGAGTTACAATTAAAGGTCTATGATCTGAGTCGAGCTCGATCATTATAGATTCGAAGACAAGAGTCTTTGGGTAATATTCAAGGAAGTTCTTGATGGTAAGAGAACGTCTAGAAGATCATACCTAAGCATGATACACTATGGTAAAGCTTTGTTAAATTTTAGAACCATAGATCTACAAGCCAATATGAGAGCTATTGGAAAGGAATTATGCAGTGGAATAATTAAGATCAATATACACTGAGTAAAGAATTCATGACACAAATTTCAAATTAATCGGAAAGAATTGCTCAGATAATCGCAACATTAATCTTCATTAATTAATCAGTAATACAATGGCAATGCAATAAATAGAATTCAAATATGTGGATAGGATTCGAATCTACCAACTCTAACTGACTATTTAGCTAAATCAATGTGGAAAAATCATAGCTGGAGCTCACTAGTCTAACATAAGGTGTCTAAACCAGTATACAATCAGTTAACTGATGAGGTAGGTGGAAAAAGGGAGCCATAATCCCTGCATGCATGCAAAACTGGGACTAGCCTAACTGATTGTGATCTAACTGAAAGTAACTGGAGGACAGCTCGGCATAATTGCTTACCTACCACATCCAACTAAAGGTGACTTATGGTGGCACTCAGAGTGGGCTCCTATAATGTAGGGATTGGTCTCATAGGCACATAAACTCATGCATGAAGATGCAGTAAGAGGTAGATAACCTCTAGGTTTTCCCCCATACTCTATTATAATGGACTATGTTGGACAAAGGAGGATTAATTAATCCTAACACCCCCCCTTAATCCTAACTTTGGACAACTAAGGCCCTGGAAACTAAGCTAAAAGTCACCCAAACAATCTAAAAGAATAAAATATTGCTCAATAAAATAAGGAAAATGGGGAAAAACTCATGGGAACACCTCCCCCCCCTCAAAATAAGCAGGTAATCTAGAAACAAGCTTCCATACTTGAGAGATATTTTTTCTCTTTGAGCAAAACTTGTGAAAATATTGCGACAATTTGCAACACTATGGAGCAGTAATGCAAAATCTTGGTTCTTCTGTGCATCATCATCCTGGGACTGTGTATGTGAACCTCTCCAAACTAAACGATTATGTCTGGAGGAATTTTCCTCTTTGGAAGAAGAGGAATATGCTCAACTGAATCAGGAACATAGACAACTGCAAGATGAAAAATGGACCCATGTAGAGCAACTGAGATCAATTGATGAGAGAGAAAAAGTGATTGAGAATTCAAACCATGTGAGGTAAATCCAACAAACGTATATGTTGCAGCCTTGAACATCGAACCAAGTGAGGTGAAATCAGCTCCAAGTGTTAGGAACAAGTGTCCAGGCGAATGCAAGATGTCTCCATCTTTACTAGTACTGTGCGGAGATGAGCATGTGATCAAGTAGGAAGGTACATAAGTCCTGGGACCATGGAGAGAGAATTCTTGAGCTCCATAATCTAATATAGATTCTAAAATATCCAATGATTCACAAAAATTATTATCAGCAAACTCACGAGAGAAAATCGACATCGAATCCCCAGCAACAAATTTGAAAGAGACTTGAGCTACTTGATTTTTCACACCAAAATTGATTGGAACAACTACAACCATGACTGGAGGCTCTTGAAACTTAAAATTTGAACCAAATAAGGCCATATCAGATCCAAGAGTGTGGAACAAAGGTTCCAAGTGCTCCATTGTGATGGTAGATGCATAATTTTCACCTTCTTCAACAAAACTTTAAGTATTGGTGCAAGCAATCATGTAGGAATTTGTTGGAACTCTAGATAAATGAGGGTGAATGGATCACTCCTAAAATATAATATTTCTTCCAAAACATACAAAGTATCACTTTTCTGCACACTAGTAGCATGATTGGAGAGAGAGGAATTGAATTTCTCTTCAGCTCTTTGAGCTTTCACTGGAAAACATTGCACATAATTTAGAATAGAAGAATCACCGAAGAATGACTGAGTGGAATGGAAGGATATTTTTTCTTCAACAACGAAGATTCGAATGTCTTCTTCTTGATCAACTATATGAGAAGATGAGATATCAGGATTCAGAGATCTCATAAACTTCTGGAGAAACTGGAGAAGGAGTCACTGCAAGGAGACTTTCAATAATTCAAATTGATTGAGTTGAAGATTATGCTTCTTCTTTATCTTGAACCACTTCATCTGAGAGAATAGAGGCTGAGAGTTTTGAAGGGAGAACACATGAGAAGGTGTTGGATTCGCTCGTGTTATCATCTACTTCTTTCTTCACACCAAAGGCTCTATCTAAATTTCTCTAGAGCTCGAATGGATACTCAATAGATTCCATGATATAACACATATCATGAGACATTACCATACCCATACTTATGTTTTCTCTATCACAATCATTTAGCCAATCTTCTTCCTCTTCATAATATTCTTTACCAACTCCCAAAGATACATCAAGGAGATCATGGCTCTCAAGATATGCAACCATCTTCAATTTCCACTTAGCATAATTAAATGGTGATAGAGGAGGAACTGATCATAAATCCATTTTGAAGTTGTACCTGCAAAAAGAATCAATTCGCAAACATTTGTCAGTTCAAACTTTTCCACCTCGACATGTGCACTTTTTAAGAGTTTGTCACAGTTGGATAGACTTCTCTAGACAAAATCGAGAGGGAGCAATGTTATGATTCTAGGAATTATGTGGAAACTCAGCTGCTTCTGGTGCAAGCATGGACGTCATAGAGGTTTGATGCTGGCCTAAACATAGGCTCTGATACCATGTTAAATTTTAGATTATCTACAGGCCAATATGAGAGCTATTGGAAAGGAAATATGTTGTGTAATAATTAAGATCAATATACACCGAGCAAAGAATTCATGGCACAAATTTCAGATTAATCAGACAAGAATTGCTCAGATAATCACAACATTATTCTTCATTAATTAATCAGTAATACAATGGTAGCACAATAAATAGAATTTGAATACTATGGATAGGATTCGAATCTACCAACTCTAACTGACTGTTTAGCTAACTCAGTGTGGAAAAATCACAGCTAGATATCACTAGTCTAACTGCGGATGTCTAAATCAGCCAACTGATGAGGTAGGTGGACAAAAGGCACCACACCCCCTGCATGCATGGAAAACTGACGTTAGGCTAACTGATTGTGATCTAAGTGAAAGTAATTGGAGGATAACTCAGCATAACTGTTTACCTACCACAACCAACTGAAGGTGACTGTTGGTGGCACTCAAAGTGGGATCCTATAATGTAGGGATTGGTCCCTGAGGCACATAATCTCATGCATGAAGATGCAGTGAATGACAGATAACCTCTAGGTGTGTCCCCCATACTCTAGTACAGTGATAATAACTTCCTAAGCTAGGTAAAATGACCAAATAGACTATATTGGACAGAGGAGGATTAATTAATCCTAACAAGCTTCTCCTTCAAATATTTGGCATAGGGTTTTCTCACCTAACGATAGAGTCTTAGCATAGTGACACAACAACGTGCATATGACCATGGGTATCCATGATGAACACAAAACATCCTCAAAACCCTTGAAATCCAATGCAAGATCTTTGCATAGTGATCTAGCTATATGCTTATTGCACCGAGAGGAGTAAGGTGCTTACAACCCAATATGATGGATATGTTGTCACATAATGCTATGTAACGTGACACTACCAAAAATAAAAAGTAATTAAAAATATTCATGTTGTGTCACAAGTTAAAAAGTAAAACCAATGAAAGGGATCAAATTTATCAAGATGTAAATTTTTTTTAACGTGTAAAAAAAAACTTTAAAAAAAATACACCTCAACAAATTGGATCCCTCTCAGTGCTTGATAAATCCAAGTTTAAGATGGATCTATGCTAGTGACTATGAACAATTGGGAACATCGATGATCAAATCCTTAATATCGAACATCATTGTAGAAACAATTTCTGGACAACCTTCATTCGTACTTTTATTATGATGAATTATGTTTTCATCTACTCCTTTATATTTAATAAAGGAGTAGTCTATCTATTCTTAGTTTTTGACTTTACTGTGGGTTTTGGTCGGAATTCAATAATTTTTTTGGTAAAATCTAAATTTAGAAGTGTTTAAATTACGTTTTTGAATCCATAAATAGATTCAACGCCCTTGAATACCTCCATGGCACCTAAATTCTACATTTTTTTTTTCAGGTAGAAAAACCGCCTTCTTATTCCGAAGGAATCAAGGAAAGCTCACACTGTAAATCTCAACAACTTTCCGTACTTTTATGAATGATCAGTTAAGTAAATTGTGAACTACTCATCCAAACCAAAATATATCTCTACAAAAAATATACTTAAAAAAAATTGAAAATTGAAAATATTTAAACTACACCTTTAATAAATTTACAATAACTATATGGTATAAAAATGTAACATACCTCTCCATCAACCTTCGTTTAAACTAGGCAAAGACCATCATTTTCTCCCTTAAAAAATATTCAGTAATATACTTTTAATCTAATGGTAAATGACAATATTCAATGATATACTTAATCTAATAGGGTAAATGATCAATTTTGATACTAATAATATTAATAATATACTTCTTAATAATAATATACTTCTTAATAATAATAATATACTTCTTAATAATAATATTAATAATGATCAATGATATACTTCTTCTAGGGTAAATGATCAATTTTGATAATAATAATATTAAACTCATCTTTTTAAACATTTTTGTTGGAATTTAAGAAAAGTAAAATCGGATTCTCTATCATCATTAACTTATGAGAGAACACGAGGTAATTAAAAACCTTAACAAACTTCCCCACAAATTGCTCTCTTCGTGAATGAACTTTATTGCAATCAATGGTCAAACCGCTCTTTTTGAATGAATGCCGATGGGATTAAAAAGTGTATGTAAGCACTTGTCATGTCGACGGTGGGATTAGAACTCACGACATAGCAGAGCTCAGGGTAGCTAGAATGCTTGATTAATTTGATGGAGCTTTCGGAGGCAATCCTGGGGAAGTTGGAGCAGGTGGAGTGTTTGTATTTTTTTATGGAAAAACAGAAAATCAATTCAGTTGGGGCTTGGGGAACAAGTCAAACAACAAAGTTGAAGCTTTTGCTCTGTATAAAGGCTACCAAATTGCTCCGCGCCTAGGGTTAAATGACATTCAGATATTTGGGGATTCATTGCTCCTCATTTACTATATCCTTTTCAAAAAAAAGGTCCAGGAATGCTAGGTTTAATTCCTACGTGGAGCGGATAAAAATCTAGTTGGATAAACTCTCCTCATACCAAATCTTCATATTCTAAGGCCACTAAACAACGAAGAAGATATTGAAGCAAACAAAGGCGTCACCTTAACCCAAGGAGATCTCTCTACTTCGCTTCAACTGAATGAAATTCACACCATCCCTTAAGGTTGGGACACAAGAACTGGAAGTCTACATGCAATACAACTCAGATGGAGGAATACTATCAAAAAATTGTCGCAGGGCGCAATACAACTCAACAGGATGTTCTCTCATATCTACATAGGAGAACTAACACGAAGAGTAGGGCATCACTTGTAATCGAGCATCACTTGTAACCGATCAAGATAGAGCAGGGCATCGCTTGTAACCGGGCATCACTTATAACACGAAGAGCGGTAGCAGGGCATCACTTATAACCGATCAAGATAGAGAAAAGGAAGGTGCGGGAACAGACCAGTTCTTTGTAGTCTTCCTAGTGGACCCGGCCGGTGCAGAGGGAGAAGTATTAATTTATATCCTCAAAATTATAGAGCTCTTAAAGACGAAAATTCGACATCCTCGAGCTTAGGCATATTGTCGAGCGTGGGTCTCCAATCACTCTTAGGGCTTACAGACTATGTAACCCTGGTTTTAGCAAGACTAGTTTTGAAGAACACTAAATTCCTACAGAGCATGCAGAGCCTGAATTCCTTGTTTTCTAGATGTAACTCTTGTTTTCTAGATGTATGATCTACATTTCTGCAGAGCCTGAATTCCTGAGCGTTGTAAACAGGATGATTTTGGCTTTAGCCACGGCGCCCCTCTTTAAAAAAAATATATAACCGTTTCAGTAAAAAAAAATGAATAAATATAAATTATTTTATTTTAAACTTTTAAATATTAAAATTGATGATGATGATTATGATGATTAACGTCCACTGAGAATAATTTTGGTTTAAAAAAATAATTACGTGGTTTCCTTTAAATTTGTATTTCTATGTTAAAAAGGCTTGGAGAGAAGTGTTATGAAATCACCTTAATTTTGACATGCTAGAAGGCTGGGAAGGTCAATATTGCATAATATTATAAAACTGAGATTTAATGTGGGTGTATGCAGGGTACTCTAAGAGAAATTGTTTTTTATCCTCAACGTTCATAATCTCACATACATGGCAAATCATTTTCGCCCATGGTGTTTTAAGAACTGTCCAATGCATTGTTTCATTATAGAGCTTGTGAGAGTTCGTTCTTATCTTAGCTATATTAATTTTCTTCTTCAAACTAGTTAAAACATAGATATACTTTTGAACTTCTATATTAGGGTTAATGACCTCCTTATAGTATCTTTGTTTTGTTTTAACCTCTAAATTTTTATTGCACCACATTCTCTCTTTAAACTTAGAACTAATAATATTTTTAATGTTATTAATATTTTGCAAGGCGACATCTTTGTCAATCTCCCAATAGTTAAAGCAGGTCATGGCGTCTCTATACCAACCTCTCTTTAGCCGAAGGTGGCTATGACTAGCTTCTATGCTCACTTAGGAAGCCTTTGGTCTCCCATGTTATTTATCTTGTGCTTGTACATTTGAAACCTAGTCATAGTCATGCTCTCGATAGGGGTAATACTCGCTTCTAAAAGGAGAATAGGACAAGGCATATTGCTTTTAATTTTAAGTTTATATGTTATAAAACTCTTTTGGATTCGCTCAATCTTGCTCCAAGATTCTCTAGAGATGTTGCAACCCCAAAGCTCACAACCGTACAAGATAACGAGAATGACAAGAGTTTCAAAGAGCAACTTCATTCTATCCCAAATCACAAGGTTTACTAATTTACAATTGTTTTCAAGACCAAAATAAGCTTTCCACCCTCCATTAATTATTTTCTCAATGTTATAGTTCCAATTGAGCTTGTGATGGATATCAATTCCTATATACTTATAAGAATACACTTCTTCCATATCATTATTGTCATACACAAAATTCGTGTAAGTGGCCTTCATAGAATTGATAATCATAAATTTTGTTTCAATTCGTGTTATCATTCATACCCATGTTAGAGCATAAGTCCGTAATAATTTTTAATTAGTTATTAAGATCAAATGGACACCTTACCATACGAACAATATCATCAACATAGAGAAGAAGGATGAGGACTATCCCAGCTAAGATCGTACCAGCGCAACCTGTTTCTTCCAAACAACCTTCTAGCTTATTGATGTATATGCCAAAATGGATAGGGATTGGGGACAACCTTGCTTAACTCCAATATTACAATTTACGTATTTCAACCACCCTTTAATGCTCTTAAACTTGGCAATGGCATTCTCGTACAACCTTACCGTGATAACTCTCAACTTGAAAGGAACCTTTAGCTCTTCTAATATATTCCATAAGTTATTTCTAGGCATTATATCCAAATCTTTCCTAAAGTCCACAAAGCAACAAAAGAGAATGGATCCATTATTGTGATATTCTTCCACAATGACCCTAAGCATGATGAAGGTGGTCCATGGTTGAGTGATGCCTTTTAAAACCCGCTTAGCCTTTAGCTTGATTACCTTCACTTTCAAACCATACGATGATCTTCTTTTCCAAAATAATACCATATAACTTAGCTAAGAGAGGACTAATTATAACCATCCAATAATTAGAGGGTTGTTTGTATCACCACTTTAAAAAATAGGAATAATAAGGCTCTAAGTCCATGTTTAGGGAACCCATGCTTAACCGCTAGATTGAATAGCTTGTGAATGTGTTGGATGAGGATAAAACCTCCAAATTTTAATATTTCGGCTTGATATCCTTGAATATCCTTATCGTTTCCATTTGCTCAGCGTTTAACCCCGAAATGAATGTCTTTTAATGAGAAAAATTCTTCCATTGTTGGGAGTGATTGAATGTTATCTATGACATCCAGGGACTTGTAAAGTTTTTTAAGATAGGAAATCTAGTTTTTTAAAGTAATCTTATTATTTTCTTTAGCTTTTCTAGTTAGAATTTGCATCCAGAATTTCTTAGGAGCCACCTTAGAGAGGTCTAAAATATTTTCCTACCCTTTTGTTGGAGTAGGGTTCCGTAGCTACAGGAAAAGCTACTGTTTTGGAACGAGTAAGTCAAAGGTAACAGTACCTGAGCGGCCGAGAGGAGAAAGCTCAACCACTGCACTTAAGGCAGCGGCGTAGACAGGAGGGCTCAGCTACCCTCATAAAGGAAAAGGAGCAGCAAGGCCGAGGTATTGAAGACGAAGGACAGAAAAGGAAGCGGCGCCGGTACCCACGGTCAGCGCTGGGAAGCGTGGAAGACTGCAGGAAGCTGTGGTGTGACGAAAAGCAGCAGTTTGAGTACAGATAGACCGACTCTCACAGTTAGGGTTTTTGGGTTACTGTTGGGAGAGGCCCACAGTGTTGTAATGGCGAGACCTTCGGGGCGCCTATAAAGGGATGTATTTTGTATTGTAAAAGGTTAGCTAGTTAGTCAGTTAGCTCATTAGCTATTCAGATAGTCGATGATCTGTTAGCTCATAGATCTTTGTATTATAGAAGAGTCGAGCTCTGGTTCTGTTATTCAGTCTGTAGTATCTTACTGTAACCAGTTAGCTGACTCCTAGAGTATGTATGTAACAATCCACAGGGATTGAGAGAGAGAGAGAGGAAGAGTATATTGTAAGAGAAGCAATATAAGAAGAGAAGAGATCTAAGAGAGAAGGGCTCCTGGCGGTGTGCACGGAGTTACCCAGAAGATCTCAGCTGCATATGAGGTTCCAAATGAACTGTGTTTACTCTCCCAAGTTATAATATATAAACCAGTTCCCGTGGACGTAGCTTCTACCCTAGAAGTGAACCACGTAAAATCAATGTGTTATATGATTATTTCATGTGATTGTGCTTTACTTAGTTGTTATCTGTTATTTGTTACATGAATGTTGTATATCAGTTAGTAAATGTCTGTATGCTCTCATTCAGTTACAGCATTATAGAAAGTTAAAGACGATTTTAAATGTATCAAGTGACTGCTTATGAGTCCATCAGTGCTTGTTTCACACAGTAATAAGTCACTCTGTTAAGTGCTTCCAGTATACTTATTCCGTAAGTTAAGTATAGCGATGTGAGTGTGTTGAACCGTGAAGTTCATATTAGGTTGTATAACACCCTGTTGGAGGATAGCCGAGTTATTCCTCCCAGTGAGAAAACCTTTGGACCTTGAAAGTCGCTTTGGGCCGTACTATAGGAGATATCGCATTGACAGAAGGCGATATCGCACCGACAGAGGAGCTACGGTGCGGGATATCGCAGATAGTGAGAACCACGGAAGGGAGAGTTTGCGCATCGTCCTAGCCGTTGCGATGCGATAGGAGTCCTCCCCCTTCCAGAGTCCGCGAGGAAGGGAGAACTGCGACTCGCAGGAATATCTCGCTGATTAAGAAGAGCCGCGAGACACCAGGATGCTACAAAACCTGGTTAAGGACACTTGAGTCTTTAGCCAACCCATCTAAGATCACTTCGGGTGAGACTTCAGGCCGCTCTGCGGTCTGTTGCCGAAAGGGCCAGTGAGTTAGGGGTGTTGTTGGTACATTATAAGTAAACCCGGGTCTGCCCATAGTAACCAACACCTTTATGAATATAATGCCTCTTTTTTCCTTTTAGTTAGGGATTTGTATTTATGTATCTTGTCCACTTTTAGAGACTCGTCAATAGCTTCTTTAATTTCTCTTCTCACATCTTTACATTTTTTATCATACCATGGGTTGGTTCGTCTGTTTCCCTTTCTACCTGAAACTTCCATAGAGAACTTGTTAATCGAAATTGATAGGGTTGTAGTATATTTATGATAGATGTCTTCTATATTGCCTTTACTTGATAAAGGGAACATATTATTTTTTAAATCATTTATAAAAAGATCACCCTTATTTTTCTTGAAGACTAAGTGCTTTTGGTTGTGATCACTTTCTTCTATGGGATCTCTATGCAAGAGAAAATTGAGAGCTACAATTAAAAGTCTATGGTCTGAGTCAGGCTCAACCATGACAGATTCGAAGACAAGAGTCTTTGGTAAAAATTCAAGGAAGTTCTCAATGGTAAGAGAACACCTAGAAGATCATACCTAACCATACACTACGTTTAAGATTTTTTAAATTTGAGAACCATAGATCTACAGGCCAATACGAGAGCTATTGGAAATGAATTATGCAGTGGAATAATTAAGATCAATATACACTAAGCAAATAATTCATGACACAAATTTCAGATTAATCGAACAAGAATTGCTCAGATAATCACAACATTAATCTTCATTAATTAATCAGTAATACAATGGTAGTACAATAAATAGAATTCAAATACTATGGATAGGATTCGAATCTACCAACTCTAATTGACTATTTAGTTAAATCAGTGTGGAAAAATCACACCTAGAGCTCACTAGTCTAACATCGGATGTTTAAACCAATATACAATCAGTTAACTGATGAGGTAGGTGGACAAAAGCTGCCACACTACCTGCATGCATGCAAAACTGGTGCTAGGCTAAATGATTGTGATCTAATTGAAAGTAGCTAGAGGATAACTCAACATAAATGCTTGCCTACCACAACCAACTAAAAGTGACTACTGGTGGCACTCAGAGTGGGATCCTATAATGTAGGGATGGTCCTAGAGGAACATAAACTCATGCATGAAGATGTAGTAAGTGGCAGATAACCTCTAGGTGTGTCCCCCATACTCTAGTACAATGATAACAACTTCCTAAGTTAGGAAAATGACCAAATAGACTATATTGGACAAAGGAGGATTAATTAATCATAACACCGCCTCTTAATCCTAACTTTGGACAACTAAGGCCTTGGCAACTAGGCCAAAAGTCACCCATACAATCTAAATGAATAAAATGTTGCTTAATAAAATAAGGAAAATGGAGAAAATATCATGGGAAAACCCCCCTCAAAATAAGTAGGTAATCAAGAAACAAGCTTCCATACTTAAGAGAAAAAATTTCTTTTAGCAAAAACTTGTGAAAATATCACGACGATTTGCAACATTATGGAGCAATAATGTAGAATCTTGGTTGTTTTGTGCATCATCATCCTGGGACTGTGCATGTGAACCTCTCCAAACTAAATGATTATGTATGGAGGAATTTTTCTCTTTGGAAGAAGAGGAATATGCTCAAATGAATCATGAACATAGACAACTGCAAGATGAAAAATGGACCCATGTATAGCAACTGAGATCAATCAATGAGAGAGAAAAATTTCCAGAGAATTTGAACCATGTGAGGTAAACCCAAGCAAATTATATGTTACAGCCTTGAACATCGAATCATGTGAGGTTAAAACGGCTACAAGTGTTAAGAGCAAGTGACCAGGCGAATGCAGGATGTGTCCATCTTTACTAGTATTGTGAGGAGATGATCATGTGATCAAGTAGGAAGATAGAGAAGTCTTGGGACAATGGAGAGCAGATGCTTGAGCTCCATAATCTAATATAGCTTATAAAATATCCAATGATCACAAAATTTAATATCAGCAAACTCATGAGATAAAACTGACATCGAATCCCCAACAACAAATTTGAAAGAGACTCGAGGTGTTTGATTTGTCACACCAAAATTGATGAGAAAAGCTACAAGCATGATTGGAGGCTCTTGAAACTTAAAATATGAACCAAATAAGGTCATATCAGATCCAAGAGTGTGGAGCAAAGGTTCCAAGTGCTCCTCTGAGATGGTAGATGCACAATTTTATCCTTGTTCAACAAAACTCTGAGTATCGGTGCAATCAACCATGTAGGCCTTTGCTAGAAGCTCTAGATCAATGAGGGTGAGAGTATCACTCCTAAAATCTGATATTTCTTCCAAAAAATCCAAAGTATCACTTTTCTGCACATAGAAACATGATTGGAGAGAAAGGAATTGAATTCTCTCAAACTCTTTGAGACTTCACTGGTAAACTTTGCACATAATTTAGAATAGAAGAATCACTGGAGAATGACTGAGTAGATCGGAAGGAGTTTTTTCCTTCAACAACAGAGATTCGGGTGTCTTCTTCTGAATCAACTATACGAGAAGGTGAGATATCAGAGATCTCATAAACTTCTAGAGCAATAGGAGAAGGAGTCACTGCAAGGAGACTTTCAATAGTTCAAATTGAGTGAGTTGAAGGTTCTGCTTCTTCTTCATCTTAAACCACTTCATATGAAAGAATATAGGCCGATACTTTTAAAGGGATAACACATGAGGAGGATTTGGATTCACTCCAACTATCATCTATTTATTGCTGAACACCAAAGGCTATGCCTAGATTTCTCAAGAGCTCGAATGGATACTCAAAAGATTCCATGAGATAACACGTATCATGAGACATTACCATACCCATACTTCCATATGCTCTATCACAATCATTTATCCAATCTTCTTCTTCTTCATAACATTCTTTACCATCTCCAAAACACACATCAAGGAGATCGTGGCTCTCAATATATGCAACCATCTTCAATTTCCACTCAACATAATTGAATGGTGATAGAGGAGGAACTGATCTTAAATCCATCTTGAAGTTGTACCTACAAAAGCAATCAATTCTCAAACATTTGTCAGCTCAAACCTTTCCACCTCGACATGGGCACTTTTTCAGAGTCCATCGCACCTGGATATACTTCTCTGGACAAAATCAAGAGGAAGCAATGCTATGATTCCAGGAATTATGTGGAAACTCAGTTGCTTCTGGTGCAAGCATGGAGGTCTCAGAGGTTTGTTGTTGGCCTGAACATAGAATCAGATACAATGTTAAATTTGAGGACCATAGATCTACAGGCCAATATGAGAGCTATTTGAAAGGAATTATGCAGTGGAATAATTAATATCAATATACACTGAGCAAATTATTCATGACACAACTTCCATATTAATCGAACAAGAATTTCTCAGATGATCACAACATTAATCTTCATTAATTAATGAGTAATGCAATGGTAGTACAATAAATAGAATTTCAATATTGTGGATAGGATTTGATTCTACCAATTCTAACTGATTGTTTAGCTAACTTGGTGTGGAAAAATCATAGCTGGAGCTGACTATTCTAACTCCAGATGTCTAAATCAGTCTACAATCAGTTAACTGATGAGGTAGGTGGACAAAAGGCGCCACACTCCCTGCATGCATGCAAAACTGGTGTCAAGATAACTGATTGTGATCTAGCTGAAAGTAACTAGAGGATAACTCAGCATAACTACTTACCTACCACAACCAACTGAAGGTGACTGTTGGTGGCACTTAGAGCGGGCTCCTATAATGTAGGGATTGGTCCTAGAGGCACATAAACTCATGTATGAAGATGCAGTAAGTGGCAGATAACCTCTAGGTGTGTACCCCATACTCTAGTACAGTGATAATAACTTCCTAAGTTAGGTAAAATGACCAAATAGACTATATTGGACAAAGGATGATTAATTAATCCTAACACCCCCCCCCCTTAATCCTAAATTTGGACAACTTGGGCCCTGGAAACCAGGCCAAAAGTCACACATACAATCTAAATGAATAAATTATTGATTAATAAAATAAGGAAAATGGGGAGAACCTGATGGGAAACTTCCCCCCCCCCCCACCCCACTCAAAATAAGCAAGTAATTAGGAAACAAGCTTCCATAGTTATGAGAATTGTTTTCTCTTTGAGCAAAAACTTGTGAAAATATTGTTGCAATCTGAAACACTATGGAGCAGTAATGCTTAATCTTGGCTCTTATGTGCATCGACGTCATGGTATTGTGCATGTGAACCTCTCCAAACTAAATGATTATGTATGGAGGAATTTTCCTCTTTGGAAGAAGAGGAATATGCTCAACTAAATCAGGAACATAAATAGTTGCAAGATGAAAACTGGACACATATAGAGCAACTACGATCAACTGATTAGAGAGAAAAAGTGATTCAAAATTCGGACCATGTGAGGTAAACCCAAGCAACTTATATTTTGTAGCCTTAAACATATAACTATGTAAGGTAAAATCATCTCCAGGTGTTAGGAGCAAGTGTCCAGGTGAATGCAGGATGTCTCCATCTTTACTAGTACTGTGAGGAGATGAGCATGTGATCAAGTAGGAAGGTAGATAAGTCTTGGGACCATTGAGAGAGAAGGATTGAGCTCCATGATCTGATATAGCTTCTAAAATATCCAATGATCACAAAATTTAATATTAGCAAACTCATAAGAGAAAACTTACATCGAATCCCCAACAATAAATTTGAAAGAGACTTGAGGTGCTTGATTTTTCACACCAAAATTGCCGAGAACAACTACAAGCATGATTGGAGGCTCTTGAAACTTGAAATTCAAACCAAATAAGGTCATATCAGATCCAAGAGTGTGGAACATAGGTTCCAAGTACTCCATTGAGATGGTAGATGCACAATTTTCTCCTTTTTCAACAAAACTCTAAGTATTGGTGCAAGCAATCATGTAGGAATTTGTTGGAAGCTCTAGATCAATGAGGGTGAATGGATCACTCCTAAAATCTGATATTTCTTTCAAAACATCCAAAGTATCACTTTTCAACACACCAGAATCATGATCAGAGAGAGATGAATAGAATTTTTCTTCAGCTCTTTGAGCTTTCACTGGAAAACTTTGCACATAATCTAGAATAGAAGAATCACTAGAGAATGACTGAGTAGAATGGAAGGAGATTTTTTCTTCAACAACAAAGATTCAAATGTCCTTCTGGATTATGTATATGAGAAGATGAGATATCAGATATCTCATAAACTTCTAGAGCAATAGGAGGTGAATAGGAGAAGGAGTCACTGCAATGAGACTTTCAACAATTCAAATTGATTGAGTTGAAGGTTCTGCTTCTTCTTCATCTTGAACCACTTCATCTGAGAGAATAGAGGTTGAGACTTTTGAAGGGAGAACACATGAGGAGGTATTAGATTTGCTCCAGCTATCATCTACGTCTTTTTGCACACCAAAGGCTCTATCTAGTTTTCTCTAGAGCTCAAATGGATATTCAACAAATTCCATGATAAAATGCATACCATGAGATATTACCATACCCATACTTCCATATGCTCTATCACAATCATTTAGCCAATCTTCTTCCTCTTCATAAGATTCCTTACCAGCTCCAAAGGACACAACAAGGAGATCATGGCTCTCAAGATATGCAACCATGTTAAATTCCCACAACATAATTGAATGGTGATAGAGGAGGAACTGATCTTAAATCCATTTTGAAGTTGTACCTGCAAAAATGCTGCAAAAACAATCGATTCACAAACATTTGTCAATTCAAAACTTTCCACCTCGACATGTGCACTTTTTCAGAGTCCATCACACCAGGATAGGCTTCTCTGGACAAAATCCATAGGGAGCAATGTTATGATTCAATGAATTATGTCACAAACTCAATTGCTTCCGGTGCAGGCATGGAGGTCTTAGAGGTTTGTTGCTGGCATGAACATAGGCTCTGATACCATGTTAAGTTTGAGAACCATGGATCTACAGACCAATACGAGAGCTATTGGAAAGGAATTATGCAGTGGAATAAAGATCAATATACAGTGAGCAAAGAATTCATGACACAAATTTTAGATTAATCGGACAATAATTGCTCAAATAATCACAACATTATTCTTCATTGATTAATCAGTAATACTATGGTAGTACAATAAATAGAATTTGAATAACTATCGATAGGATTCAAATCTACCAACTCTAACTGATTGTTTGGCTAACTAAGTGTGGAAAAATCACAGCTAGAGATCACTAGTCTAACGCAGGATGTCTAAATCAGTCGACAATCAATTAATTGAGCAGGTAGGTGGACAAAAGGCGCCACACTCCCTGCATGCATGCAAAACTGGCGCTAGGATAACTGATTGTTATTTAACTGAAAGTAATTGGAGGATAACTCAGCATAACTGCTTACCTACCACAACCAACTAAAGGTGACTATTGGTGGCACTCAGAGTGGGATCCTATAATGTAGGGATTGGTCTCAAAGACACATAAAATCATGCATGAAGATTTAGTAAGTGGCAGATAACCTCTAGGTGTGTCCCCCAAACTCTAGTACAATGATAATAACTTCCTAAGTTAGGCAAAATGACTAAATCGACTATATTGGACAAAGGAGGGTTAATTAATCCTAACAAGCTTCTCCTTCAAATATTTTGCATAGGGTTTTCTCACTTAACGATAGAGTCTTAGCATAGTGACACAACAATGTGCATGTGACCATGGGTAGCCATGATGAACACAAAACATCCTCAAAACCCTTGGAATCCAATGCAAGATCTTTGCAGAGTGATCTAGCTATATGCTTATTGCACCAATAGGAGTTGAAAACTAAAACCAATGAAAGTGATCAAATTTATCAAGATGCAAAGTTTTTTGAATGTGTAAAAATTTAAGATAAAAAAATAAACCTCAACAAATTGGATCTTTCTCAATGCTTGATAAATCTAGGTTTAAGTGACTATGAATAATTGGGAACATCGATGATCAAATCCTTAATATCGAACATCATTGCAGAAACCATTTCTGGGCAACCTTCATTCCTACTTGAATTATATTTTTTATAATTAAGATGAATGATTTTTTCATCTACTCATTTATATTTAATAAATGAGTAGTCTATCTATTCTACGTTTTCGACTTTACAGTGGGTTTTGGTCGGAATTCGGTTTTTTTTTTGGTAAAATCCAAATTTAGAAGTGTTTAAATTGCGTTTTTGAATCCAGAAATAGATTCAACGCTCTTGAATACTCCCATGGCACCCAAATTCTACATTTTTTTCCAAAGTGAAAAACCACCTTCCTATACACAATATAACTCTCAACAAACTTTTGTACTTTTGTACTTTTGTAAATAGTAAGTTAAATAGATAGTAAACTAATCATCCAAACCAAAATATATCTCAACACAAAATGTGCTAAAACAAATTGAAAATTAAAAATATTTAAACTACACCTTTAATAAATTTATAGTAACTATATAATATATAAATAACATATCACAAAACCAAACTTTAAAAATGTAACATACCTCTGCATCAACCTTCGTTTAAACGAGGCTAAGACCATCGTTTTGTCGCTTAACAAATATTGAATAATCTACTTTTGATGCTAATGGTAAAAAATGAGACAAAATTTTAAGAATGGTACTTGTTAATATTAATGATGGTAGGTTTCAAGTCCAATATATTTTGATTTTTTAAGGTTTAAAATAATAATATTTATTATTATGAATATAATGAGTAACTAATTAAAAAATGAATAAATTTTGATTTTTATATTTTTAAAATAGTTTTTTAATTAATTGATTGGAATTGCCTTTTTAATTATTAATATATTAATTAATCCATTAAAAGGAACCGATTTTGATTTTTTTATATTTAAAATAACGGTTATTTAATAAAATGATTGGAAGAAGAATATGCTTGTTTGCTTTCCTTAGTGTGTGAATATGAATGTGTATAAATTTAGTATTCAATCACTTTAAAATTTATTATTTTATTATTTTTTCTTTTACGGTAAATGATAAGTTCTGATAATAATAATATTAAATTCACTTTTTAAACATCTCGTACTGTTTGATATCTTTCACTTCACCTAGTAGAGCAGTATCTACATTTTGTAAATTTTGATAAAGCTTTTAGTTACAAATTTTGTTATTTTTAATTTTCAACAAAAAAAACAGTTTTTTCTGCTTAAAAAAAAATAAAAATTTTAACTAACTTTACTAAATGGCAAGAGCTATCCATTGAGCTGCAGAGCATTTAATGGAGCTGCAGCAAGTTTGATGATCGTTGGATCTTGAGTTGTTCAAAATCCAACGGTCAATAAACCTACTGCAGCCACATTAAATGCTCTGCAGCTCAATGGATAGCTCTTGCCTTACTAAATGGCTCTCCTCATGAATGAACTTTAGTGCAATCAATGGTCAAGCCGCTCATTCGTCGATGTAAACACTGGACCGATTCTCAAGCCGCCATGGCATTAAAACGTATATGTAAGCACTTGTGAGGTCAACGGTGGGATTAGAACTCACGACATAGCACAGGGTAGATAGAATCCTTCATTAATTTGGTCGACCAACTAAGGACTTCAAAGTCGGTTTATGAAAAGCCTGCAACATGGAAAACAATTATCCGCGATTCTTGTAATGGTTTTATGTGGATAGTTTCTTTACTGCATGCGATTTCGTGGATGTAGTTGGTATATTAATATGTGGTTTTATTTTATGTGGAGTGCTGGTAAAGCATAAATAGTGGACTATTAAGGGGTCTTAATACTTGGACTGTAAATTTGACTTATGAGTTATTTGGTTAATGGGAAAATATATTGTTTAACCTTGGTTCTTGGTAGAACTTTATACAGATCTTGAGAGGTCTTTGATTGTTTTTTATTTTAGCTTTAATACTTTGAATTTATGATTATTCTTAAATGTAGAATAATGTGTTTATAGTATTGCTTCATTTAGAATATTGTTCAGTTCATACTTGATATAATGTAAATGATTTATTCATTAGGTTTTGTTTACTATATTAGTTAACTCTATTTTATATTTATGTTTTGTTTGCAACTTAACTTGAATTAGTCTTTTATTCTTAATTATAGTTATGCTGGAAATATGAAATCAGCCAGTCGAGTTCATAAGTAAATAAACATATAGGCACTGTAAGAGAAATTCCTAGTTTTTAGGAAAACAATGTTTAAGCTGTAAATAAATGCAGAACTAAGTATAGACAAATAAACCCTAAATATTTCTTAAACATAAATTAATTTACAGGTATAGGGTTTATAAATAAAATGCAAACCCTTAAATATTTTGTCAGGAAAACAATGGTAAACATAAGGTTAGAAATATAACATAAACACTTCCATATTCTAACCAAAAATTATACTAGATAATGAAATATGAAGTCAAAACCCTCATACCTAACAAGTGAAGCTATTCCAATGGCTGAAACCTGCACACTCAATTACCCAGCATTAACAATTCATAGGCAGATTAGACCTTTGTATAGATGACCGAATCACTTAGGAACTACCACGTTCCACCCAACCATGACCTGGAACCATTCCTAGTTTTAGTCTGGATCCCCCCGAGCTGGTTCCAACATGCAAGTAACTTAGAGCTCCTAAGGTAGGGCTTCCCTAACTATATATCAGGTCTAAATCAATTCTCATTTTTCCTCTTATGAAAATGTTCTCCAAAAACTCTCTTGACAATAATTAGGCAGAATAATGACTCCAAAAATATGGAAGATATCCCCCCAAACCTCTCTTTGGCTTGGGACTTTATAGACAGACTTTTCAATCCAAAAGACACTTAAATCAAGAATCATTTGATTTCTTGATTTAACCCTTTTTATTTAATTTAGGTACTTTTAATATTTTCACTTAGGAACTTTTAACTAGTTCCTAATTCGACTTTTGTAGGTATTATAATATTTAATTTTCTTTTAGTAATAATAATAATAATAGATGGGGTTTTTTCTTCTTTCTTACATTATTAATATTATTACTATGCTTACTCTTTATACATACCATGTATGAAATATATAATAATATATTATTTGTTACCATTTGTCTTTGGGTATCACATATTATGATCCCAAAACTTATGACACTTTCTTCATTAAAGTCATTAGGTAGGTGGTTAGATCTATGAGGCTAGGCAGCTTTAAACATCCTTGCATGTTGGATTCCCTCATATAACATGGTAGTTCTTCAATACTTGATGAGATACAGAAATTCAAAATTTCATGTAATCACTTATAAATAAGTCAGATGAGATCAATATTTTACTCGAGTCGTTTTTAGTCGGAATCGTTAATTATTTTCAGTAACTCCTGACGCTTATCTAGAGCCCATATGCAACGCTAAAAATAAGGAGTTACAAACTTAGTGCAATTTCAGGGCTCCTCGCTCAACACTAATGCTAGGATGTACTTGTAGGATACACCTAAGGATACAATGGCTAAGGATCCGATGTTCTAGAGCTTATGCTCAACATCAACATGGAAGGCTCCACGGTGTATGCCCAACACTTCCAATTTATATTTTCATGTGTTCCAAAGCTTCATGCTCAACACAAATGTCTCAAAACTCATGTGCTCCAGAGCTTTTCGCTCAACTCAAATATAAGTACTCGTGTGCTCCAGAGCTTCTTGCTCAACTCAAATATAAGTACTCATGTGCTCCAGAGATTTTCACTCAACTCAAATATAAGTACTCATGTGCTCCAGAGCTTCTTGCTCAATACAACATCAATTTACCCATGTGCTCCAGAGCTCCTCACTCAACACAAAACATTTCCTCACCCATGTGCTTCAGGGTCCACTCCCAACACAAGCAAACATATATATATCATATGCAATTGGCTTACACCCAATATATCAAACAAATTATCATGTTCATATGCAGTGGGGTCTTTGACCCTGTATATCAGAATAAACCATCAAAGTAACATCATAATCCATCATGTCCATAAGTGTTAGGTCCAAAATTTAGGATATTACAACTTCCATATGCTCTATCACAATCATTTAGCCAATCTTCTTCCTCTTCATATTATTATTTGCCAGCTCCAAAAGGCACATCAAGGATATCATAACTCTTAAGATATGCAACCATATTCAATTTCCATTAAGCATAATTGAATGGTGATAGAGGAGGAACCGATCTTAAATCCATTTTGAAGTTGTACCTACAAAAACGCTGCAAAAACAATAAATTTGCAAACATTTGTCAGTCCAAACCTTTCCACCTCAACATGTGCACTTTTTTTAGATTTTGTCACACCTGGATAGACTTCTAAGGACAAAATCCAGAGGGAGCAATGCTATGATTCCAGGAATTATGTGGAAACTCAATTGTTTCTGGTGCAAGCATCGAGGTCTTAGAGGTTTGATGCTGGCCTAAACATAGGCTCTAATACCATGTTAAATTTTAGAACCATAGATCTGCAGGCCAATATGAGAGCCATTGGAAAGGAAATATGCAATGTAATAATTAAGATTAATATACACTGAGCAAAGAATTCATGACACAAATTTCAAATTAATCGAACAAGAATTCCTCAGATAATCACAACATTAATCTTCATTAATTAATCAGTAATACAATGATAGTACAATAAATAGATTTTTGAATACTATGGATATGATTCGAATCTACAACTCTAACTGATTATTTAGCTAACTCGGTGTGTAAAAATCACAGTTGGAGATCAATATTCTAACTCTGGATGTCTAAATCAACCTACAATCAATCAACTGATGAGGTAAATGGACACAAGGCACCACACTCCCTGCATGCATGCAAAAATGGCGTTAGGCTAATTGATTGTGATCTAACTGAAAGTAATTGGAAGATAACTCAGTATAACTGCTTACCTACCACAACCAACTGAAGGTGACTGTTGGTGGCACTCAGAGTGAGATCCTATAATGTAGGGATTGGTCCCAGAGGCACATAAACTCATGCCTAGATATGTAGTAAGTGGCAGATATCTCTAGGTGTGTCCCCCATACTCTAGTACAGTATTAATAACTTCTTAAGTTAGGAAAAATGACCAAATAGACTATATTGGACAAAGCATAATTAATTAATCCTAACAAGCTTCTCCTTCAAATATTTGGCATATGGTTTTCTCACCTAACAATAGAGTCTTAGCATAGTGACACAACAACTTGCATATGACCATGGGTAGCCACGATGAACACAAAACATCATCAAAACCCTTGAAATCCAATAGAAGATCTTTGCAGAGTGATCTAACTATATGCTTATTGCACCGAGAGGAGCGAGGTGCTTACAACCCAATATGATGGATATGCTGTCACATAATGCTATGTAACATGTCACTACCAAAAATTAAAAGTAACTAAAAATATTCATGTTGTCTCACTAGTTAAAAACCAAAACCAATGGAAGGGGTCAAATTTATCAAGATCTAAAAAAAATTTAACATGTAAAAACTTAATATAAAAAAAATGCACCTCAACAAATTGGATCCCTCTTTGTGCTTTGTGCTTGATAAATCCACGTTTAAGATGGATCTATGCTAGTGACTATGAACAATTGGGAACATCGATGATCAAATCCTTAATATCGAACATCATTGTAAAAACCATTTCTCGAGAACCTTCATTCGTACTTGAATTATATTTCTTATAATTAAGATGAATTATTTTTTCTCTTTATATATAATAAATGAGAAGTATATCTATTCTACTTTTACAGTGGGTTTTGGTTAGAATCCGGTAATGTTTTTTGGGTAAAATCCAAATTTAGAAATGTTTAAATTGTTTTTTTGAATCTATAAATAGATTCAACACCCTTGAATATCCCAATGGCCCCCAAATTCGTCGAAAAACCACTTTCCTATTCCCAAGGAATCAAAGAAAGCTCAGACGCACCTAAAATCTCAACAAACTTCCCCACTTTTGTGAATGCACCTTAAATCTCAACAAACTTCCCCACTTTTGTGAATGATAAGTTATAAAGTGTAAGCTAATCATCCAAATTAAAATATCTTAACAAAAAATATACTCGAAAAAATAAAAACTTGAAATATTTAAACTGCACCTTTAATAAATTTATAATACTTATCCACCATTTTAAATTACATATCACAAAACAAGGCTAAAAAAAATGTCACATACCTTCATCAACCTTCGTTGAAACCATGCAAAGACCATCATTTTCTCCCCAAACAAATATTCAATAATCAACTTATGATCTGATGGTAAATGAGACAAAATTTTAAGATGGTACTTCTTAATATTAATGATGGTAGGAGGTACGTTTCAAGTCCAATATATTTTGATTTTTTAATGTTTAAAATAAGAATATTTATTATTATCAATATAATGAGTAATGGATTAAAAGATGAATAAAATTTATTTTTTATATTTTTAAAATATATATTTTTAATGAATTGTTTGGAATTGCTTTTTTTTAATAATTAACATATTAATTAATTGATTAAAAGATAAACAGATTTTGATTTTTTATATTTAAAATAACGGTTTTTTAATAAATTGATTGGAAGAAGAATATGCTTGTTTGTTTTTCTCACTGTGTAAATATGAATATGTATAAGTTTAGTATTCAATCACTTTAAAATTTATTATTTTATTATTCTCTTTTTGTGGTAAATGATAAGGTTTGATAATAATAATATTAAACTCATTTTTTAATCATTTTAGTTGTCAAATTTTGATAAAGTAAAAGGTCAAGAGAGGTTTCGTTTTCTTGGCGGCCCAAGATCAAAACCTACTGCTCCTCTTAGGAGGTGACATTTAAATCCAACCATACTATGGGTTGGTGTGGTAGAGGCAAAGTGCGATTCTTAGATCAAAGGTTCATCCAACAAGTCACAGAACACTAGAACATACCAAAAAAAACATCTTGATTAAAATTTGATTGGAATGTTTGATATCTTACATTTCATCTATAAAAGCAATATCGACATTTTGTAAATTTTGATAAAGGTTTTTATTACAAATTTTATTACTTTTAAATTTCTAAAAATAAATAAATTAATTTAAAAAAAACAGTTTTTCCTGCTTTAAAAAAAACTAAAAATCTTAACTAACTTCCCCAAATGGCTCTCCTCATGAATGAACTTTAGTGGAATGAATGGTCAAGCCGCTCCTTTTGAATGAACGCCGATGTAAACACTGGACCGACTCTGAAGCCGCCATGGCATTAAAACGTGTATGTAAGACATTTGTCGGGTCGACGGTGGGATTAGAACTCACGACATAGGAGAGCACAGGGAGCACAGCGTAGATAGAATCCTTCATTAATTTCGTCGACCAACTAATGACTTTAAAGTCGGTTTATGAAAAGCCTGCAACGTGGAAAACAATTATCCGCTCTGTACTTTATAAAGATTTGCTCATAACTCTCAAGTGACATATACATAAATGAAATGTTATAATTGTGTTATATATATATATATATTATATTACTATGGCTATATTTTGATTTTCTAGAATTAGAATTAGAGATGTTGGTATATTAGAATTAGAGATGCTGGTATATTTTTTAATGAAAATAAAAATAATATTATAGAATGGAGAATAAAGGTTTATGCCAACAAATTTTAAGTATTAATAGAAAAGTTTTATAGTTATTATATTGATTATGCCAAATTATAATAAATAAAGAAAAATAAAATATAAAGTTATTGATCACTTGTATAAATAAAAAATATGAAATTTTATTTTTCTTTTAAATAATTCATCTCAAAAATTCACCCCATACATAGGATCTGGCATCTTACCCTTTGAAAAAAATTTCACCTCTCATTCAAACATTTGATGGGTATTTAAATTATTATCTTTTAAATTAAACAATTTTGGATTTATCAATTTAAAAGAAATAAGCTCCCTGATATTCACATATGGATGTGAAGTTTGGGGTTGCAGCATCTCTAGAGAATCTTGGAGAAAGATTGAGCAAATCCAGAAGCGTTTTATAACGTATAACCTCAAAATTAAAAGCAATACACCATATTCTATTCTCCTTATAGAAGTGGGTCTTTCCCTTATCGAGAGCCTAGCTATGACTAAGCTCCTGTTGTACAAGCACAAAATCAATAACATGGGAAACCATGGACTTCCTAAGCTAGCTTTTAATTCCAGCCAAAACCACTTAAGGCTCAAGCGAGGTTGGTATAAAGCTAACACCAAGGCCTGGTTAAACCACTGGGAGATCAACAAAAATATTGCATTGCAAAATATTAATAACATTAAAAATATTGTTACTTCTAAGTTTAAAGAGAAACTGTGGTGTGAGAAAGATTTAGAGGCTAAAAGAAAATTAAGATATTATAAGGAGGTCATCAACCCTACTCTAGAAGATAAAAAATATCTCTTTGTTTTAACCAGTTCAAAGAAAAAAACTAATAAAGCCAAGATAAGAACGAACTCTCATGAGATCCATAGTGAAATAGGTCATTGGACAGTTGCTAAAACACCATGGGTGGAAAGGATCTGCCATCTCTGTGAGAATAGGAACATTGAAGATGAAAATCACTTCCTCTTAGAGTGCCCTGCGTACACCCACATTAGATCTCAGTTTCATAATCTTTGTTGCAACACCGACCTTCCTAGCCTTTTAACTTGTCAAAATTATAGTGAGCTCGAGACGCTTCTTACCAAACTCTTTGAGCATAGGAATACAATTTTAAAACAAACTAATTAATGTTAGATTTTCTTAAGATTAGATTAGATTATCTAGGATCTTTATCTGAAAGAATAACAAGTACAACAAAATGCATAAGATATAAAAGATACACAAGACACAAAGATTTTCATCAGGGAAACCATAAAGGAGAAAACCCCGCAAACTTCTTTAGAATAATAAGATGATCAAAAGCAGTAATAAGAAATGTTCAGAAGCTATCTTTCTCTCCTCCTATGATTGTCTCTCTCTCTCATGCGCCTTAGAGAGTGTGTGAGGTGTGTATAAATGAGGGAGAGCGCCTCCCTATTTATACCCTTTCAAGTCACTGACCAAATACAAGACTCGAGCCTACATGTCATCTCACATGGGGTCCACTTCTCCTAGAGAGACCACAATTACATATTACATGATGTTACACTAGGGACTATTGCCCCGACTTACAACAGAGGTTGTACCTCAAAGTATGGACATAATTTAGACATCCCGTAAAGGGGTAACACACATCCCTGATGGGGGTACACAACATACAATGATAATATCCATCAGAATATCTTCCGAAGTTACAAATACATCAACACTCCCTCTTAACTAGGAAGGTATTCTCTCTCTACACAGTCATCAACACATCTGGTCAGGTATTCAATGCATAATTATCATCACGAAGTCATAGAGTCTTCATTGTAGTTGTTGCCATCATATTATTATAATTTGATCATCATCCCATACTATCTGTCATCAGAAGTTTCTACAGTGCCAGCCCTTTTTCATGCTGGATGTAGGCCTAGTCCTCTGCCAGGTCTTCATCTATAGTGCCAACCCTTTTTCATGTTGGATGTAGGCCTAGTCCTCTGCCAGGTCTTCATTTACAGTGCCAGCCCTTTTTCATGCTAGATGTAGGCCTGGCCCTCTGCCATGCAGGGTATTTTTTAAGGATTCTAATATTATACTTAAGTATAGTATTCTAGGTTCTTTCTGTAAGCAGTAATATAACTTTTATTTACAAAAAAAGTATAGTATTCTAGGTGATTGTTCTGGATTGAAAAAACATATTTATAGATAGGTAGGCGAATATTAAATATGAAACACAAAATTAACATTGAAATGTGTAAAGTTTGGTGAATATTATGATAAAAAAATATTTTATGTAAATATAGGCGATATTAGACACCAAATAGCAAATTTATTTTTTGAAAAAAACCCCAAAAATATCCAATTGGCGAAATTTCGCCACTAAAAATTACCCTGCTGCCAGGTCTTCATCTACAGGTCAGCCCTTTTTCATGTTGGATGTAGGCCTAGTCCTCTGCCAGGTCTTCATCATCTCTGCGAGAAAGCCATCAAGTAGGTACATCTCAGGACTTATTATATGCCTCTTGCAAAACTTACAAGATCTCCCAGGACTGATTATATGCCAGTGCAAAACCTCAAGGAGCATCCCAGGATTGATTACATGCCTTGTAACACCTTTGTACCCTACTATTACCTCATCATCTTCAGATCATCTCATTGTCACACAAAGCACATCCCAAATACACATAACACAACACTTACATCAACGACCATGGGAGGCCCCGCCTGCCACGATGTCGGAAAGGATCTCAGCACTTACATCAATGACCATGGGAGGCCCATCCTGCCACCATGTCGAAAAGGATCAGCATTTACATCACAACCATGGGAGGCCCAACCTACCACCATGTTGAAAAGGCTCTCAACACTTACATCAACGACCATGGGAGGCCTATCCTGCCACCATGTCGGAAAGGCTCATGTGTATCTGCGTCTTTCAGACTCATCACTTCCCCTTGGAAGGAACCTCGATCTGAAGTACACCAAGCTTCTCTCTGAATTATTCAATATTCACTATGGCCATTTCTACCATAGAATCACATCAGGACTGATTACGTCCAAGGATAACCTACAAGCTTCGCCAGGATCTGGATCACATATTGGAGCTTCACTGCTCCTCTCTCACAAATAGCTGAGCAAGTGGCAACATATTTTGCCTTGGCTGTACTCAGCACCATGCAGGACTACATCCTGCCAAACCAATAGCCCATACTGAATCTCAAACTGAAGAAGCAACCCAAGGTGTTCTTCTCCTAAGTGGCGCTACCAATCTGAATCAACATAACCATGCAGGTTGGTCTTCTGATTTGTATCATACTTGAGCCCTTACTCAACTGTACTCTTCAAGTACCTCACTGCATGCTTTGCAACCAGGTGAGCACGTCTCAGATCCATTAGGAACTGGGTCAGGTTGTTCGCAGCAAAGCATGTGTCTGGTCTTGTATTCGTCAGGCACATCAATGAACAAACCATCTAATGATACATCATGGCATCAACCGTCTCTGATGAAGCATCACTCAAACGCTTCAGGTTCGATGCCATAGGTGTGGCCATGGCCTGCAGTCTGTCATCGTGAACCTCTTCAGGATATCCACTGCATACTTCCCTTGTCCAAGGGAGATTCCATCCGCACTTTGCCACACCTCCATGCCTAGAAAGTAGTGCATCATATCCAAGTCCTTCATCTCGAACTCGGAAGCAAGTCCCCTTCTTGCATCTTTAATGAGTTCCTCTTTTCCTGTCAAAAACAGGTCATCGACATATAACAAGGGCATCACTGGAATCTATTTTACTCTCAGTAAATTCTACAGCCATTAGTAAGTTGTACATCCAGTCATACCATGTTGAACCTCAGGATCTTCTGCAATCACTCCCTCTGAAACAGAGCATCATTATCCCTCTGCCTTTCATACTCTATGTATTGAAACATTATGTAATAGAGTGACAAGTAGCTTCCTCTTCTACTAATATTCTATGTATCCATCTAGGGTCACTGGATACCAAGATCCTCTATCTTGAACTTTGTTGAAAAGTTCTTCTCACACCCATCTGTGAGCTTGTCATCCTCTATAGGCTTTCATCTTCAATCTTGTAGCAAAGGTTAAGATCTTCATCACTCTAGGTGATCTTCAAGCTCCTTGTGTAGCTATATGTTCTATCCCATGGGTGCCTTCTGCGCTCATACAAGGCCTTCCTTAATTTGCACACATGAGTCTGCTTGTCATGTGTCTCAACTCCTAGTGGTTGCTCTACCTATACTTGACTCGTCACTGGTGCAAATGTCTCTTCGTAGTCTATGTCTTCTTTCTTGCCTTGTATCCCACGATGTTTCCATCTACTGCATGTTGGATCTTGTAGATCCATATGGAAGAGACTACAGACTTCCCTTAGACATTAGTCTTCTTGAACTGGTACTCTTTGATCATAGTTTCCTTCCCTTTCTTCTTGTCTATTTCTCCATAGCTGGAAGGCTCTGCATCAATGATGTCGCTCAACAGTGTCACATAACTAGAGTGTGTCTGAGGCCTCTTTCTTTCTTTCGAAGTATTGTCATACTATTCTTCATCTTGGGTTATTTCTCATGCCCAAGGTGGTCTTCATCTCTTGAGGTGGATCTACCATTCTCTTTATATTCTTTTGAAGCTCTTTCTTTCGCTGTGTCTTTGACCCAGGAAGCTTCAGGTTCCTCTTCTGAATTGTCGTTACTTGTTCTTTGGAATGATCTACAAGTCAAGTTCATCTGCATGATTAGAAACATATCATAATTTCCAAAACATATTAATAGTGACAAATATATGCCACACATCCATGCGACTATTTTAGCCAATGCTACAACATTCATCCATATCATGTATACATACAATAACTTCTAGATGCATTCTACCCTAATGTTATTAAGAGTGTGTACTACTCCTAATATGCCAGCAAAGAGGTTTCAATCTAGATACATAGTAATGGAATGTTGTACAACATCATTGTCTTCTTACCCATCATGTGCAATTTAGTAGTATAAATGCAAATATTGAAACATGCATAACACATCAACTAAATATAAACAAATGCATAACCAAACAATATCATGAAATGACAATTGAATACTTATCTTTATTTGTTTCGTGGGTATACTCCTTGAGCTTTTAGCTTCATCATCTTCTTCATTCATAACAACATCATTTGTTATCCAAATGCTAAGATGGATAAGAGGTTCTTCACGAATTGAGTCCTTCATATTCCTCGTCACTTAAGGGATCTTCTTTGAATCGTGAGAGATTGATCTTCAATTGCTCCCATCTTCTCTTCTCTTATTATGAGTCGAGCTTCTTCTTGTGTGCACTCTTCCCAGAGTCTGCTGAAGGTAATCACTTCCTTCTTGCACACATTCATCGAATGAATGAATCCCATGATCTTGGGAGGCCATTCAAGGTGGTTATAACAATATTGTGTTCTTCATCGATTGCTTTGTCATCGCATCAGACACTTCCTTTTGGTGCCTTCAAGGATGACACATGAGGGATGAGATGATCTATAATAGAATCTGCAATGATTCTCTTGGCTCTAGCCTTAGCCTCATCTCCCTCGGACTCTTAAAACTTCCTTACTGAAATATTGATCAAAGTCAATTTCTTCAAGGATCACAAAGGTCCTATACTTCCATACTCAGAAGTTGTCAGCTTCACAAATCTTGTCATCAAACTAGTGTGATTAGTCCTTTTGAAAGGACAACCTCAAATGTAAATAACAAAAATTTAGATCTTATCGATTTGAGGTGTCCATCCTAGTTCTAGAGCTAGTTGATCTAGGGTTTATCAGAGAAACCCTAATTTTCAAAACTTGGAATTTCAAACTTTTGGTTAGATAGAAATATAGGCCTCTTCAAGGTGAGCTGTCCAATGTACTCCTTTTCTGAAAACAATGGAGGGAAGCTCTCGGAACAGGAAGCCTTAGTTTTCCAATTTATTTGGCAGAAATGACTGATATTCATTATGTTGTATCTTCGAATTTTCGGATCCTTAAAGTATGAAACTTCTCACTGTGATAACCTGATAAGTCTTCTTTACAACCCCACGGGTTAGAGCAGAAATGGATTCTCCAAGTGGGACTTAATCGGATTTTCCCAAGGTGGATGTTTTGGGGATTGTTCGGCATAGAAAACTTGTAAGGACTACCACGTGACACACCAAAAAAACTATAGTCTGTGCCCTACCTGCAACATCTTGAGAAATTTCGTTTGGACCTTCATATCTCGAGATATAGAAAATCTCCCTAGGTCACATGTTTATGACTGTATTTTGGAGGAGGTTGGAACCTTGATTTGGAGGAACCATATCTCCTTAAGTATGGAGAATATGGGGCTGGAACTTTTACACAAGATACAACAAGAATATTTCTTCGGCCTATAAAAGTTTCAGCTTCTGAGCCTTCTCCAATATTGCGTTATAGAGAAAGTTATAGAATGATTAAATTCAATCTTCTAGGGTTTTCAGGCATGAAACCCTACTTTGCATTAGCTGCCATTGTAGTTGTATTTTAGTTGAATAGTGAAAAATATTTGATTCTAAAACTGCTACCACCAATAGATGCGCCATAGTGAGGCAAGTTGTCCTAGCCCTCCTTTCTTTATGATATGTGGAGAGAACACCTTCAACTAGGAATCCCTAGTTCCCGCAGCTGCATGATGCCTTCTTTCAGAGAGGCTCTGATACCATGTTAGATTTTCTTAAGATCTTATTAGATTATATAGGATATTTATATGAAAGAATATCAAGTACAACAAAATGCATAAGATATAAAAGATACACAAGACATGAATATTTTCATCGGGGAAACCACAAAGGAGAAAACCCCACAAACTTCTTCATAATAGTAAGATGATCAAAAGCAGTAATAAGAAATGTCCAGGAGCTATCTTTCTCTCCTCCTATGATTGTCTCTCTCTCTCTCATGTGCCTTAGAGAGTGTGTGAGGTGTGTATAAATGAGGGAGAGTGCCTCCCTATTTATACCCTTTCAAGTCACTGACCAAATATAAGGCTCGAGGCTACATGTCATCTCACATGGGGCTCACCTCTCCTAAAGATACCACAATTACATATTACATGATGTTACACTGGGGACTATTGCCCCAACTTACAACAGAGGTTGTACCTTAAGGTCTAGACACAATTTAGACATCCCGTAAAGGGGTAACACAAATCCCCGATGGGGGTACAACAACATACAATGAAAACATACATTAGAATATCTTCCGAATTTACAAATACATCAACAATTAATTGGTTTATTTAGGTCTAATAGACCAAAGTTTGATCTCAGTGGACGTTAACCACCACCACCATCATCATATTGTTATTATTAGTAAATGAATTGTTTTACGGTTATGTTGTTTTTAGTTTTTATTTATTTATTTATTACTTTTAAATATTTGTGAATATTTGGATTATGTAAATCTAACAATGTGTATTTAAGATTTCAACAATTTTAATATGATACTTTTTTAATAGTAATTTTGGTCAAATATTCATGAATAATCATTGGTTAACTAGTCATTTTGTAATGTATTGAAGAAATAGGTTGAGCATCCTCAAATATGTTGAAGAAATATAATTATACAAGTCCAACATTATATATTTATGATTTGAATTATTCTAGTCAAATTTAAGATCAAAATTACTAGAAAAATAACCAAAAGATGGTTAAAATCGTATTTAGACTACCATGTTAATACTCATTTTGCATTGTTTGAATTTCATTTTTTATTAGAGAAATAAATTCTATCATAAAATACCCTAATTATGCAAGTCCAACAATGTATATTTATGATTTCAACAATTCTAGTGGGATTCGGGTAAAAATGACTAGAAAAATAACGAAAAGAAAAGATGGTCAAAATAGTGTTTATACTACTTGTTAATAGTCATTTGGTCAAAATAGTGATTGATCAAATAGTCTTTACTAATATTTGATAAATAGTCATTTTGCATTGTTTGAATTTAATTTTTGATTGGAGTAATGGATTCAATGCCCTTAGATACTTTGAAGTAACCTAATTATTCAAGTCCAATAATTTATATCTATGATTTCAGGTAAAAATGATTAGAAAAGTAACCAAAAACATGGTAAAAATTGTGTTTAGACTACTCTCTTAATAGTCATTTTGGTCAAATAGTCATGACTAATCTTGGAAAACGTTCAACACAGTCCCAAAATCGTGAGGGGGAGATGAAACGCGACTGCATGCGAGAAAGGCGGGTGTTTCTGGTGTTTTGCTTGCCCAAGAAAATTAAAGAAACGTTTTTTTAGAAATGGGTGCTCTGCCCATTTCGAATTTCTGCCCACTCTTCCAATCCCCCCCACCCCCCTTATCCTTAGGGAAAATCATGCCCCCATCTCATTTTGTTGTATTGACACAGCTGGCTGTAGGATTTTAATTAAAATTTGCAAATTTACATGATGTCCAAACTTATAACATTCAACTAGCATAAAAACACCATCGGCCTAAATCTTAATTGCCGAAACATAAAACATGAAATCGATGGTGGGGATTTTCCCTCGAGCTCCACACCATGATTACTTACATCATATTATTTAAATGCAAATGAGGTCAAAATCGGGGTGTTGCATTCCCCTCCCCCTTCAACAGCACTATCCTCAGTGCTTTACAACATTGAACAAAAATGTTTTGTTGGTACTGCCCTCAACAATCCGCAGAATTGAACAAAAATAGATGTGCCAGTCACATGGCATCCTCCAGCTCCCACGTAGATTCTTCAAGACTGTAGTGCTCCCATTGCACCTTTACCTGTCCTATTGCTTGGTTTCAGAGCATTGTGACCTTCCTGGCGAGGATGCACTTTGGCTCGATTTGTAACTCTCCTTCTGGTTCCACCTGAATCACATCCCAAATTATTACATGGTTAGGATCATGTACATATCTTTTAAGAAAAGAAACATGAAAAACATTATGATCCCTAGTGTTAACAGGCAATGCAAGTCTATATGCAATTGGTCATATTCTTTCAAGCACTTCAAACGAACCACAATATCTAGGAGACAACTTGGCACAATTCCCAAGATTCAAGGAACTTTTCTTTGCCTTCACCCTGAGGTAAACATGGTCCCCAATATTGAACTCTCTGTTCACCCTATGCTTATCTGCATAGTTTTTTTGTCTATCCTAGGCTGCCTTTAGATTCTGTCTGATTTTTAAAACTTCCTGCTCCATCTCCTTGAGTAATTCTGGACCGATCGCCACTCTGTTCACTGGGTTATCCCAAGTTACTGGTCTTCTGCACTTCCTACCATACAAAGCTTCATATGGACTCATCCCCAAGGATGCTTGTTGTCCATTGTTATAGGCAAATTCTCCCAAGTGTAAATAGTCTTCCCACTTGGATGATTTGTCCATCACATACATACGAAGCATGTCTTCCAGCACTTGGTTAACTCTCTTAGTCTGTCCATCAGTCTGAGGATGGTGGCAGTGCTGAAATTCAACTTTGTTACCAAGTCTGCAAACAATCTTTTCCAAAATTTAAAGTGAACTTGACATCTCTGTCAGAGACTATTTTTTTTAACAGAAACTGAGAAATTTTGAATTAGTTAAAAAGGCTGTAGCCCAGCCAAGCGTACAAAGGGGGAGTTCAGAAGAAGAAGGCTGATGACCTCTAACATTGTTGTCAGCCTTCTTATGAATACTTTGAGAGGGGTGTCCCAATCGCTTCTATGGATTTTTTGAGAAAACGATTGCTTGCATGAGTAAACTCTCACGAATTGTGAGCAGAGAAGAATACAGAAACAAAACATTAATTAGATGGGGAGGTGAGGTGCCCCTTAATGAAAGGATCAATTCGCTTCTGAGAGCCCGAGAAAATATTTGAGGTTGCTTCCTTTTCTCTACGTTCTTTGTTTATCTTTCATCCTCTAGTGAGGGGAGGAGAAGGGGCTGAGAAGTATTCAGAATCAGAGGTTCCCTCAGTCCCAGAGGAAGGGAGTAAGGATGCAATTCCTGCATGGGCTGAAGTCTCGTAATCCAAAGCTTTGGGGTCTTTCTTAGAACCTAAACAAGCAGGAATTGGAGAAGCTTGTTCAAGAGCTATCTCCAAGGGGCCGAGGGGACCTAGGGGTTCGCCCTGCATCGGTACATCCGCAGCGTCAGATTTTTGTGCTTCGACTTCCTGGAGAGCTTCAAAGTTGTTTTTGTTTTCCAGGGTTGGAGATTCTGCGGGAGGAGAAGGATCTTGAGGTGAGTCCTTATGTTGAGAAGCTTGAGGCTCCTTTCGCCGGGGAGGACGACATCGATTAGTGATCATCTGGAACTTTGATTCTTTTGGAGTAGAGGGATTTGCTGGTTTCTGTGATTCTTCGATCTTGGGGCAACTTTTGGCGAAGTGGCCGTATACATGACAAAAGTTGCATTTGAATGGAATCTGCTCATAGTCCAATTCTTGGATGTGACTCCAATCTCCTAAAGTGAGTTTTAGGGCCTCCAGAAGCCCTTTTTCTAGATTTACCTCTACGCAGGTGCGAGGCACATCTGAACTGGCCCCCTTTTGGTTCTACACTGTTGTCACGTCCCCATCCCTCAGACCGGCGAAGAGGACGCGACCAACACCACAATAGCCGGGCAAACAACCCCATGAACATATACAATCCATCAATGCTAAAAATTAAAAGCTTAACATGATGCATAACAGGGATGCTAAGACATACCAACATATGCATAATCCAATATACAGGGATTCATAATTCCTATGACATCAATATACAGCGGAAGCAACACATATACATTTCCAGCATCTAACATGTTCATCATAATTCATAGAACAATAGATATAATTCCAGAGATGAAATAACAGCAGCACTTATCTTTTGATGAAGAATTCACCCACAACCAGCTATGTCGCTGCAACGTTCCACCCAACCATAGGCCAGCGTGCTCATCAATCTCTCAGCAACGCTGCCACCCCCGAGCTGGGCATGATTCCTCTAATGATAAGGGTCAATGCAGGCTTACACATAGCCAGGGGTCACAATCAGCCAAACCAACACCACTGGGTTTACCAGGCCTTCAACAATCGGCCAAGCCAGCACAGTCCGAAGACCAACCACTGCATACTGCAGCAACACAATCCCTTCATAGCCCTATGAAGAAGCAAAGGCAACTGGTGACAACCCCAAACGAAAAGTGAGACACAGCTCAAGTCCACAAGGAAATTCAGAGTTGTTCTTGGCCCTAACGTGGCCAAAACAACTCAGCTGCAACCTAAACCAAGGTCCTTCAGCAGCCACAAACACACAATGAATGATAGCAGCAATCCACAGTCCAAAACAGGGAAACTCAGCCAACAGATTGGAAATCAACAGTTGCCCAAAACGAATTGACCACCACAACCAACAAAATGCGGGGAAGACAACAGTCCCAAACATAATCAGTGAGCATGACTCACAACATGGGAAAATGACCTCAACCAGTCTGTGCGTGAGAGCACTTGCACCAGGCCTCAACACACAGAGGAAAACATATGCACGGCCACAAATCAGTAAGGAAACTTACACACAGTCCCTGAGCGTGAAATGGTTTCTGCACCCGAAAATCCCAAGCGACAGCCACGATTTCCCTTGCTCCCTGCGTGAGCAAAACCCACGCAGAGTTCCTGCGCGTGAAGAGAAACAGCAACGGCTCTACGCGTGAGGAATGCACCAGATCCCCGTGCGTGAGCATGAACAGACCATGACTCTGCGCATGAGCAGGAACCAGACCATGAAGAAGGTGGCGGTGGAGGTGGAGACCGGGCGCGCGTGAGGAAGAACAAAAGCGGTGGGAAGAGTGGAGACCAGGCGTGAGAGAAATGATGGTTCTCCGCTAGGCATGCGTACCATCTGAACTGACAGCAGCCTGCCAAAATCGACGCCTCCCCATGCCCACGTTTCCTCATGCAATAAATGCCCCCAACTAACAAAATCAAGACATTGAAGAGGTTGACAAGGGAAGATGGCATAGACACAACAAGGTGGCAACATATGGGTTTCTCCCCCATAGACCAAGGCTTAACATCCCCCACCCCTTATCCTTTGGAACCATGCCCTTTTCATTCAACGTTGCACTGCCGTAGCTGGTTGTGGTTTATTTTATTTGATGTGCGTATTTACATGATGTCAAGTTATAATGTGCCACATTGCACGATAGACCATCGGCAACTACCCCTATTGCCGAAACATACACGACCAAATCGATGGTGGGGCTTTTGCCTTGAGCCTCTCACCATGAATAATTACATTTTAGACATCATGCAAACGGGGTCAAAACCGGGGGTGTGACAACTGTCAAGATAGAGTCCTAGATTATTGTCGATGTCCGCTAGAGTGCTTTTACCCCAAAGATGAAGTGGGAGGTTAGGCAGTCTTACCCAAACTGGAGCGGTAGTAGTCTCTACTTCTGGATTAAACCCCAGGGTCCATGGGGCTAAGAACAACCCTCTCGAGCCCATAAAGAAGGGACCCGATCGAAGGACTAAGTCTCTTTCTTTTTTACTCAGAAACAGGAAAACAAAAAAACCCCTTCCAGCTGCAAAGAGAGAGACCTGTCCTTGCAGAATATGGTTCTAATGTTTTGCAATCCAGAGCTCCATCACCTTAGGGCTGGGCCACAATCCTGTAAAGTTTCCTATGAGGGATTTCTCTGAGAGGATGAGCACTTTCTGGCAAGGATCCGTAGGAGAGAGCCCCAGAGAAGGGATCTTGTCCATCTTTTTCACGAACTTGGAGGGTGAATGAGAAGCTACCTGAGGAACGACAGCTTGAACTAGGGCCTTGAGCTGATTGAGAGAGCCCATGGCCTTGGAACCTATGAGAGCAGCAGCTGAAAACAAAAACCAAGAGCCGCATCCAAATACAACGATGTCGCAGTGGATTGCTTTAGCACTGAAGGAGCGTTGAGGTCCAAACGCCTTCGGCCTAAGGGCTGCACAACAATGGAGGCGGCGACTAGGGAAACCCTAGCTAGGTTTTGGAGAGAGCCGCTTCGTCATTCTTCATCATATCTCTGTCAAAGACTATTGCCTTAGGCAATCCATGCAATTTAGAAATTTCCTTCATGAAAATATTAGAAATTTCATCTGTCTTGTGCGTGGACTTAATCAGTATAAAATGAGATGCCTTCGTCAACGTGTCCACCACAACCATGATGGAATCATGTTGTCTCCAAGTCATTGGCAATCCTGTAATAAATTCCACTGAAATCACTTCCCATTTCCATTCTGGAACCGGCAAAGGCCGCAACAAACCTGCTGGGTGTTGATGTTCAACCTTCACTTGTTGACACTTCATGCACCTTGAAATATCATCATGCTATGTTTCGTCAGCATCCTTTTGGAATGCATGGCAATGCCAATACCTCTCACATTACTAAAATCCTAAACAACCCCCCCCCCCCCCCCACAATATTGATGTAAAATTACTTTGGCAACAATGTCCTTAATAAGTGCAAAAGTTCACGTGACAACATGGTAATTAATCACTTTGACATCACATAACATTGATTTCAATTAAATTGTATGCAATATCATTTAATATGGCCACCTATTCCAAAAGTTCATCTTCTAATTGCATGCATATGTTGGATTTTTACTTTCAATAATCCTCATTGTCCACCTTGGTTTATTTGAATAGGTTGCTAGTATAGGATGTTTTTTATCACTTGGTCAAATAGACATTCTACATTGTTTGAATTTCATTTTTTTATTTGAGAATTGAATTCAGTTCTCTCAAATAACATGAAGGACCCATTCAAGCCCAACAATGTATATCTATGATTCCAACAATTCTAGTAGGATTCAGGTAAAAATAACCATAAAAAAAAGGAGTTGTCTAGATATGCGACGATTTCGCCCGGACGACGAAATCGTTAGGTGCCTGACGAGAGACTCTCCGGCAACCATAGCTGTCACATCACGTCGTTGGGCCCTCCCCATGGCCGGCTCAATCAAAAAATTATGGCTAGCCATTTTTGACCATCCCCTCAACGTTGTCTCCATTAACACAGCACAATCGTTGTTTCCATGGTATGGACTCATAGAAGTCTCCAAAATTTCAAGATTGTTCAAGTAGTGGACAACTTCTGACTTTCAAAATTTCAAGATTGTTCAACCGCATGACATCTACTGGTAAATGAGTCTATCTGTGGATAATGTATGGTCAGGGTTCTTAAATGTGTCAATTCTCCAACCGACTCGAGCAAACATCTCAATTTATCGCATAAATAAAATGTCATTTCTTTTAAGCACCTTAATTTCCCGAGCGAAGAAGGCAACATTTCCAAGGAAGGGCATTGTAATTTCAGGATTTCCAAATTGCTTAACCTTCCAATAGCAATCATAATTTATGTTAAGTTTGTATGGCACAAAATCAATTCTTCCAGGAAGCATTGATCTGTGACTTGGAGAGGCAATGCTTCCATTCTCCAACAATTTGAAAGGTCTAACCTTTCAAGTGTCCTAATATTTTCAAATGTTCTGCTTGAGATTGTCAAGTTAGAGTAGACCGCTAAAGAGAGATGTTGAAGTTGGCTTAAATTCCAAAAGGCGTTTGGTAGGTTTTCCAATCTGAAACAACCCTTCAATTTAATATCCTTCAAGTTTGTTAGATTCCCCATAGAAGGTGGCAACGTCTGCAAATCCCTGCACCCAGACAAGTCAATCTTTTCCAGGTGTACCGACTGCCCTATGGACTCTGGAACCCGTAAAAGGGTAGCACTAATATTCAACTCCATTAACTGCAGAGGTGCTTGCAATGCAATGCACTCTTAAATGTAATTATTTTAAATTTTAAAACCAATATATACCAGATTCCAATTGTAAATTAAAAACGGAGAAACACAAAAATTCTTTAAAAAATGGGGGATTTGAATGTACCTCACTGTCAGTGTGCCACAATGTCTCCAATGCACCCCCGGTCACTTCTAAAATTCTTAAATTCCTTTTTGGAGTCCAGACGGGTAGGGAGATATATGGACAGATATCCCAGTGAAGCCATACAAAATTGGAGCGTCTGAGCAGATTGGATATGCTTTCCAAACAATTGCATTAAGCTCTCAACAACTGCAACCCGCTCATATCAATGAATCTCTTGTTGGGAGTGGAACTACTAAAACGATTGCCCTCCCATATCAATAAAGCGTTTGCCCACATCAAATAAACGATTGCTTAATGTGAATCTAAATAAACGATTTCTCAGCTTCACAGGGCCTTCGAAGGATTGCCCAGATCTACTTTGGGCCATGCAAATTCCACGCACCTAAATTGATTTCTAAAAAAAACATTAGAAACAAGAATGAAATTTTTGCAAAGTCTAAGAATTCAGAACTTGAAAGACACATTTATCTGAGCATACATTCGAGAACACTACATTATGTCAAGAAGAGCTTCGAGTACATACAGATGATTTCTCAAATACAACATCAAGACTGTCAACTGGGAGCCAAAGACTACCTGTACGTTGTGTCTCTGCCAATTGTCTTCCCAAGTCTCTAAGATGATCGTGCATTCTTATGTAGTTATCGTTGTCGACCTTGACTAGAGATTCAAGTTTTGTAGATTTAGAAATCCCAAAAGACCTTTCTAGCCAGACCCATCCCATATCCTTATGCATGGAAGAAGGGCGCTATTAGGTTTATGGATTTTAATGTTTTGGGGATTGTTATCCGTCCATATGATGGAAACATCGATTGTGTTGTATCAACGGAGACGGCATTGAGGGGATGGACGGAAATGGCTAGCTGAAATCGCTGATCGAGCTAGCCACCGGGGAGGGTCCTATGACGTGACAACTACGGTTTCCATAGAGTCTCCCGTCGGGAACCTGACGATTTCGTCGTCCAATTGTCGCATATGTAGACAACTCCTAAAAAAATTGAAAAGATGGACTCTCTTAATAGTTGTTTTGGTCAAATAATCATTAGACCACGAATAATCTTTGGTCAAATTGTCATTTTACATCGTTTGAATTTCATTTTTGATTGGAGGGATTAATTCAACCCCCTCAAATAACATGAAGTACCCATGCAAGTCAAACAATGTATATCTATGATTTCTTGTAAAAATGACCAAAAATGATCAAAATAGTGTTTAGACTACTTGTTAATTGTCATTTTGGTCAAATAGTTTTGACTAATCTTTGATCAAATAGTCATTTCATTTTTTATTAGAGAAATAGATTCAACACCCTCAAATATCCAAATACCTTCATTATAGAAGTCCAAGAATGTAAATCTATGATTCCTACAATTCAAATCTAGTTTTCAATAAAAATGACTAGAGAAATAACCAAAACAATAATGGAAATAGTGTTTTGACTACTCTGTTAGTAAATGCTTAAAATCCAACCATGTGATTTAATTAAAATACAACCTTATAATTTAATTAAATTATGATGGAATTAGCTAGACGATTTGCACTTTTTTTGGCCATTTTCACTGGAATCGGGCAATGGTAAGAAGTGCTGAAATCTCAATTTCGGTTGCTGGAATTGCAATTTTGACTGCATGAATGGATTCAAGACATCGATTATGGGAATACTTACTGAGCAACAAAAAGGAGGACTTCAAATACTACCTCTACCATCCAAAGGGATGTGATACTCAAACGTCATGCTCAAGAAATATACATCAAAGATGTAAAGAAGCATAAAAGATCAATGTCAATAGAACTGAAAGGTTCCATTCCCAATACATTCTCCATTGGAGAATTCTTTATAATGTAAGAGGCCAGATGCCATAGTAAGTGCCTCATTAGATAAGCCATCAACTCTCGTATTGAATTCTCTGTAGACATGCTGGAAGACAAGATGGAGGAAGTATGATTCCCAGAGTTTGATGTTGTGACACCACCCATCTCGGTTGAGAGCAGAGAGAGCTTCCTTCTAATTAGCCCAATTTACGATAGCAGAAGAGTCTCCAAATACCCGCAGTGAAGACTTTTAGAAAACATGACCATAGAGCAAGAACAGATATACAATTAAATCATTAACAAGATGCAAAACACATTAAAACATTACAGAGAGACACAGATATAACGTGGTTCACCCAAACGATGGGCTACGTCCACAAAGAAATTGCTAGTCCTTTTATTACAGTCCAGAAAGGTGAAGGGATACAACTTGCAGCAAAACTGCTGCACTTCCTCTTCACGCTCTCACAGTCTCTCTTCCAATACAATACAATACCATACTTAGTCGTTTTACAATGCTTTCTTTTATAGGGGAAATACAATGGGAAAATTCTAGGGTTAACATAATACCATGGGTCCGAAATACTGTTGGCCAATGAGTGTATAGTACACATGGGGTACAAACACAACTGAATAATATCTCTGGATCTAGAAGATTAGGCTCCACAACCAACAAAGGCAAACCAAAATCCTTGGCCACCGCAAGCAACAACCAAAGTGCAAGGAGTTCAGAGCGAGTGTTAGTACTATGACCACAACCCATCCTGAAATAGAAAAAACGATCTAAACTGAGCAATAGATAGACCCCCACACCCCCAGTCAAGCTTGTTGAAGCTCCATCTAAAAAACCCACAGGGTAATTCAGCACTGGTGCCTGCCCAATATGCCTCAATTTCCTATTCTTCTATGGATTCACAGGGAAAAACTGAAGCTGTTGCATGATGATGTGACAAACAACATTAGTGTCAGGAGAGAGGTCCTCAAATATGGCATGATTCCTAGTGAGCCAAAGTTGCCAGGACTCAAGGAGAGGGAGATAGAGGAGCTCAACCTCATTTTTAAACCACTGATCCATATTGGCTTCAAAAGATTGATGTTTCCAAACCAGAGACCAATTTAATCTGAGACTGAGGCAGTGATATAAATGGCATGTGAAGGGACAAGTGGATAGGAGGTGGTTTACTGATTCTTCATCAGCCTTACATAATATGCACCTGTTCGGGCCTGACCAACCCCTTCTAATCAAATTGTCCCAAGTGTGTATACAGTTAGACAAGCACAACCAAATGAAACATGGCACTTTTAGAGGAATATTGCAATTCCGAATGTGTAAGGGAACTGTCAGGCTTCTTAGTGATCCAACTAGAAGAAATAAGATTGTAAGCAAGTTTTACGCTTACCGAGCTTGTGGCCTTATTATACATCCATAGCAGTATATCTTTTGATTCCCCCAGTTGGATACCACCATGTGATAGCCCTTTTATATACTCAGTCCAGAGGTCCTTCCATTGACCACCCAGATCTAAGTCCTCAGCAGTAAGCCAATAAGACTACGGGGAAGAACCAAATCCATAGTTACGAGCACGAGATAGTGAAGTAATGCCATAGTCTTCCAAATACTCTCTAAGCTCCGGGGGCAAAATAAAGGATGAGTCTAAGCCAACTACATGATCAATGCCAATGCAGATGCTCAAACCATTCCTGACCTTCCAGCCCAAGCAACGAGTGATCCATGATAGGGCTCTGATGAATCCATTCCACACATAAGAAGTTCCTTGCACTGAGAACTTCTGGCTTCTAAACCAATGCTCCACAGACTGATCCTTCAGATATTTGTGCTGAATAATGTGAGACCAAATGCCTTTACCCTGCAATAACAACCAACAGCTTTTGAGTATGAGGGATAAGCTGAACCATTACAGATTCTTGATATCCCAACCACCATATTCATAAGGTCTCCATAGCGTGCGCCAATCAATTAGGTGCAATTTGGAGACCCCATTCACACTTCCCCAAAGAAAATTGAAAATAGAACGCCGAAGATAGTTCAAAACAGACTTAGGAATCTGGGTTAGGGTAAGCCAATATACAGCCAAGCCCAAAAGAACACACTTCACTGGAATCAGTCTACCTCCAAGAGATAATAGTCTGTAAGTCCAATTACTTATCATTTTTTCAAATTTCTGAATGATCCATCTCCAGTCATTGGTTCCATATCCCAGAGGCTTAAGCTAGTAGCTGAGATACTTGAACCCCACCGAGATGGGCTCCATTTGAAAAGGTAGCAAAGAGTAGATTCCATCCCTGGTAGCCAAATCAACTTCATTAAAAAGAAAGCAAGATTTTTCAATACTAATCTTCATGCTAGTCGCGGAACAAAAGAGATCAAGAGTTTCTTTGAAACCATGCCATTCCTCTAGAGTCCCAAGCCCAAATAGTATGACATCATTGACAAAAAGCAGGTGGGTTAAGTGCAGGCTAGGAGACACCTTAATCCCTGAAATTTTCCCAGACTGCTGAGCATTCTTAATAAGTAGACTTAGGCTTTCAATCACCAGGATGAAGAGTAGAGGTGAAAGGGGGCAGCGTTGTCTGATACCCCTTGAGGCAGGAAATTTTTTTGAAGGGGTCCCATTTACAAGAACAACAAAATTTGAAGATACAATACATCCCATAATCTAGTTCATCTAGTTCACTTCAGCCAGAGGCACAACAATCTGCAATAACACAAGTCTGAGGAAGGTCCAATCTACACAATCAAAAGGCGTTCCCCAGATCCAACTTGAGGACCATGACCTTGAGCTTCTTCCTTAATTGTATGCAGTAGTTCTTGGGTTATACCCCCTGGCCCAATAATTTGTCTGTTGTGAAGAAACCCAAACTGATTGGCAGAGATAGCCTTGTCTAAGAAAGGTTTCAGTCTGATGGCAACAATCTTTGAAATAGTCTTATATACCAAGTTGCAAAGAGAGATATGCCTAAAGTCTGCAAAGGAAAGAGGCTTATCTCGCTTAGGTATGAGGGTAATGAAGGTGGCATTTAGTGCACCTGAGACCTTCCCTTCCATTCTGGATTGTTCCACTGCCCCTAGTAATTCAGAGCCCACCAGTTGAAAAAAGTTCAAAAAAAATTCCACAGGCCAGCCATCTGGTCCATGGTTCTTATCCTTGTTGTTTGTTAAGCTATTTTAAATGCAGAAATAAAATCACGTGACATGAAAACCCTCAAACACCCACACTTTGTAAGATCTAACAATGTTTTTACAAATTTTAAAAATTCCGTGAAGATCCATAGCCAAAAAAATGGTAAAAAAATCAGCTAAAAATCGTCCCTTAAACAACTCGAATTCGATTAGTAAATCTATAAATTGTAATAATTGTAATTAGTAATTTAATGATGAGACAGATCTGATGATTATGGGTTGGAATTAGAGCACATTTGATGATTATGGGTTGGAATTAGAACACGTACCTATGATGGGATGTGCCAGCCAAGGCACAATATTTGAAGGAAAGGAGCGCAGATTCCAATGTCAGGAAAGGCTAGGCAGATGGTCATTTAACCACGCTAATAAAGCCGTTTGATACGACACAAACACTCTACTCTACACTTCCTCGCTGACACACACACTATACAATCCAAAATACCAAGTCACCATCATCAGAGCAGCAGCCGCCGACCGTTTCACAGTCTAAACGGGCGGTGGTGCAAGAGGATTAACAAAGTAAAGGAATACCTAAAGCTCCATTGTCTTCTAAAACATTTCTAAGTGCATCTGTCTCCATATATTTATCCAGTGTTGCTTGCTCTTTCCAGCTGTTGTTCATAGGTTGCTAAATGCCATTCTTATCCCACAAGTTTCTGTGTGAAATTCAGAGAAAGAGATAGATTGATTCTGTGCTTCTTTCTTGACCTTTTTTGGATTCCCTGGCCTCGGAAACCCAATAAAAGAGGCGAACTTCACAAGTGCTGGGCCTCACTTGGTCTTGTTGTGTTATATGTGTTTATGCTTGCACCATTTCTGACTTCAGTAAATTGGGTTTGGAAGGATAAGAGGGAGAAGCTGTGCTAGGACTGGCTTGTTTCAGCACAATCAGAAACCAACTCAGGGTGAACTAGGCTCGTGGTGGTTGCTTGAATCTCATCTCAGCTCAGCTGTGGAGTTTCAAGTATATTGGTTGAGGTGATTTGTTTGTTCAGGGAGATTGCTCTATCAATGGCTCCAGCTTTGAAATTTATGTCTATGGTGTTGCTACTATCTGCTGTGTATTGTTCAGGTCAGTATAAAGATTGAGTATTTTCGAGTCTTGTATCCCAGCTATTCATTTGGGCTTATTGCTTTGAACAGCATGGTTGTTTTTAGTTTAAGGGCTAGATATAAAAAGCTTCTTGTTTTCATGGCGTTGATCATATTGCTTCTGTAACTCTGCTGTTGTTTCATAACACTGTAATGCTCTTTAGTGGCCCTTTGTAATCTACATTGCAGAACTACCCCAGATGTTGTGACTAATGAAAGATAGGGGATTGGGGTTCGGTTTAAGTCTTGCAGTAGACGAATGCAAGAATTTCTTATTATGCCTCTTTTGAAGTGTTGCAGCAAACTAAGGAGCCATGAAATGGCTATAAAATTCAGATCTTGAGTTCTCAGACCTCTTCAAAACTTTATTGCCAGTTACAGTTTGTCTTTAGGGATCTTGTGCTCGAAGTTTATGTTGGACAGATTTGAGATTTGAGCTATGAGTTGTGATAATTTTTCTGGGTTTTGTTTTGGCAGGATCTTTTGATGCAAATGGGAAGAATAAGGACGGGTTGAGTAGTAGTCGAGGACAGTTGCGTTTGGGTTTGAGAAAGGTTTTGGAAAATAAAGCTACAACTGTAACAAGTAGTGGCGACTTTCGACTTTCTGAATTTGGGAACAGGATGCTTGTTTCTCGTTATACATACCCCATCACAACGCCAACACCCCCCACGATCACAACAACACCTCCTACCGTAACAACACCAACTACACCAACTCCTATTATAACAGCACCTACAACACCTACACCAGTCTTTAACCCTCCCCCTGCATCTCCTGTAACTACTACTCCTACAACCCCCCCCACCACCACTCCTCCTGTATCAGGGACTCAGAGCTGGTGCGTGGCCAGGAGCAATGTTCCTGAAAGCTCCTTGCAGGTTGCTTTGGATTATGCCTGTGGTATTGGAGGTGCAGACTGTAAAGCTGTACAACAAGGAGGCCAGTGCTATCAGCCAATAACCGTTGCAGCACACGCTTCGTATGCATTCAACAGCTATTACCAGAAGAATAGGATGGCACCAGGGACCTGTGACTTCGGCGGCAATGCAATCATCACCACAACCAATCCCAGTAAGTAAAATGCCCTTCTAACTGTCCTTGGGTTTTCATAAGATATGCATGTTATTTGTTAAAATCTTATGATTGAAAATACTAGGAGAGTGTAAATCCTTAACTGGCATTGCATTCAAAGGCTGCATACAGGTGTTTCGTACCGGAAGTCCGATGCTTTAACTAGTTTCACGCGTCGATCTAACTTGACCATGAGTTTGAATATAAGATCCCTCCTGTTAACCTCTAGTGCTTTGCTGTGGATAAAATAAAGAAGGTGTGAGTTTGATGCTATAACTAGCCCTATTAGGCTATAGGGATATCTTCAGAGAGAGTATCTCCTTCACTGGCATTGCATTCAAGGGCTGTCTAGGGGATTCATACCAGAGGGCTTGGGACTTTTTCTTGTTTGGAAACTCCATCCAAGTTGCCCATGAGTTTGAACTTGAGATACCTCCAGTTATAACTCTATTGCCTTGCTGTGGATAAAATCAAAAGGGTTTATGGGTTTGATGCTGTGACTAGCCCTCATATCTCACAGGTATTCGAAGATTGACTTGATTTTGCTGTAGAAACATTATCTTACAACTTAGAAGCTCAAATGGAAAAGTATATATTCTGCTTATCTGCAGTGGAAATGTCAATTTACTTGAAGTTTAGGCTTGTTTGGAAGTAAGAAAGTTTGATGTCTGCCTTCATTTGAAAAGCATTTTTTAAGCCTTTCTAACCTGATTAGCAAAGCTAGTGCAAATGCTCTGTAGTTGGCTGTGTGAGTTCCAATGGCGATAAAGGAAGAGTGTTTATTGTTCAGTCTTTGTGAGATCCCGTGAAGCAATACTTTTAGCTGGAGAACTGGAGTATCTAGTTACCAAAGCGCAATCTTAATGAATTGACACTCAAACATCTGATGCATTTTATCTTCTAATGTTAACTTATATTGGTAGAGTTTTGGACAAAATTTACTTCTTGGTACCTGTAGTATATTTCCTCCCCTGGTCAGTTATTTGTCATCCTTTTTATGAAACAACAAATTGAAGACTCTCTTGTGTAAAATTCCATACTAGAGTTTCAAAAGTTTTAGAATATTTAACTTATTGTTTGATTGCATTGAATACTTGTTCTGGTTATTACTTGTATACTTTCTACTATCAAACAAGACGTTATATATTTATATATTTGGTATCTGTAACGTGATTACAGGCTATGGGAGTTGCATATACACTGTAGGGTCGAGGTATGTATTGTAGATAAACTTGGAAAGCTATTTACAACATTGTATTTGTTCATCTTTTTCTTATGTAGTCGGTTGCACAATCCTTTGTTTATTGTATTGATGTTTACTAATACCTTGGATGTGAATGATTTGCAGCACTGTTAGCAGTAGCACTCCTCCTCCTGCCACAATAAGTACTGCTCCACCTCCTCCCACATTCAGTACCACTCCAACTACACCCACTCCAGTGTACAATGTCAGCACTCCAACAGGGGGTATTACCTCTCCCACTGGTGGTATTACAACTCCTACCGTGGGGAGCATTACTGGAGGCATCCCCACTGCAGGCCTGGGACCAAGTGCTACATTCAATGGTACACCCCCATATGGCAGCGCACCATCATTCTTCCAGTACATGTCTACGTCATTTACGTTTGTCTTGTCTCTAGTTGTGGTTGTAATACTTGGCTAAATACTTGAAATGCTAGCTAGCTTTGTCTGTTTACTAGTGCCATAGCTAGCAAGCAATGAGGATGATGTTGTAGAAATGCTCATCTTTGGTACTCCTACAAGCTATTTGCTTTTCTTAAGAGGCCGCAGGTGAATTTTGTTGGGAGATTTTTGGAGATGGGCATAGAAATGCAGGTCAACCCTTTATTCTTTGCAAGAGATGCATGAGTAAGGGAGGCATATTGTTCCCAAATTTTTATATGTACATTGAATGCTATGCAGGAGCAGCTAGTACATTACTTGTCCACTCACATTTGCTATCTCTTCAACAAATAATACTATCTTCATCCATGCTGTTCTCTCTACTGCATTTTGATATTTCTCAGTAGTGAATGTCTGATCAAGTGGGAAGTTCTCATAGCAATCAGACAAGTTTTAACTAGATCTTAATACAAGCATCTTCTGTATAAAAGGCCCTGTTGAGATCCAGGAGATGGCTATGCTTACATTAGAAGTCAGCCAATGTTGGTCTGTTATGTTTTCAGTAATAAATATTTGAGAGTAAGCAGCTCAATGCTACAAATTCATATTCTCTGCTTGGGGTTTCTTAGTTAATATTTTTGTTTAAATTTCAGTAAAAAATAATTGGGCAAGCAGCCTAATGTTACAGATTCTCCTCTTCAGAAAATTGTCTTTTTTGGGGTTCTTAATTACTATTTTTTTAAATTTTCAGTAAAAAATAGTTGAGACCAAGCAGCGCAGCAGTCCAATGGTACAGATTCTCCTCTGCAGAGAATTGTCCTGCTTGGGGTTTCTTAGTTAATAGTTTTATTTTATTCAAGTGAGTCCTAGAAGAGTAAAAAATAATTGAGACCAATTAGCCCAATGGTACAGATTCTCCTCTGCAGAGAATTGTCCTGCTTGGGGTTTCTTAGTTAATAGTTTTATTTTATTCAAGTGAGAATTCTAGAAGTTTCAAGTAGGTCTTGGATGGATCTATCTGTTCAGAATTAAAAAAGAAAAGTTTCGAGGTAGGTCTTGGATCTATCTATTTAGGATTAAAAAAGTCCATAGTCTATCTATTTAGGATTAAAAAAGTCCATAGTCTATCTATTTAAACCCATAGGGCTATCTATTCTAGAATTTAAAATACCATAAGAATAAAGAGGTTTATGGATCTCTACTACTTATATTCATATCATGATTAAGTGGATTCTTATTTTTGTGTTGTCAACAGTACTCTGCCTCTTTTAGATCATAAAAGTTCCATTTCCATTTTTAAAGTTATTTTTTTTTACAACTGGCTTTGTGGGCCTGTTCTATCTGTTTGAAAATTCATCTTGAAAAATATTTTTGTGCATGATTCATTCATAATGGATTTGTTTGTAAAGAGGATTCATTTTAATAATATTTTAATTCTCCTTAAAATAAGTATTTTCTTCTCTTTAGCCAAAACATATTATTCCTTGCCCATCACAGTAACAATTTAATTTATTTTCTTCTCTTTAGCCAAAACATATTATTCCTTGCCCATCACAGTAACAATTTAATTTATCATTTACTTGAAGCTTTTCTTATATGTTATATTATTGCTTTGTTGGACTAAACTAAAATAACTTTTAGGTTATGGGATGATTTGCATTTTTATATGATTTGTAATTTTGCACTTTTTAATGGGTTTTGGTAAAATCTGGTGTGATTTTCATAGTTCAAAATTGCAGTTTTGATTGCAGAAATAGATTCAACATTCTAAAACCGCAATTTCAAAGCTGAACTAATAACTGAACTTATAACGACTTATATTTATGTTCTTCGTTTTCTTTGAATGTTATTGCATAGATAGTGATTTATGAATGGACAACCTTTCATAAGATTCTCATGTCTGTGGGCAGGCCTTTTTTATGTAGGGCTTAAAGCTATGACTCACTATGGAAAATTGGATTCCCCTTTGGTTTGAGTCGACAAAAAGGAGGATACAGTCTTTTTCTCCCTAAGAAGAAGTTCATAAATATTTTAATTATACAATTCCAACAATCCAAATCCACAATTCCATTCCAAAACTGAACTTGTATTTATGTTTTTATCTTTCGATGTTTCATCATTGATTGTCTATAAACACTTCAATTATACAATTCCAACAATCTAAAACTACAAAATTCCAAAGCTGAACTTATATTTATGTTCTTCTTATCCTTCGGATGTTATTACATAGGTAGCGATCTATGAATGGACAACCCTTCATAAGATTCTCATGTTTGTAGGGAGGCCGTTTTTATGAAATAAATAATTTATTTAGGACTTACGACTCACTATGAAAAATTGGATTTCTCTTTGTTTTGAATCGACAAAAAAGAAGATACAGTCTCACTCTCTCAAAGAAAAAATCCATAAACATTTCAATTATACAATTCCAATAATCAAAAACCACAATTTAAAAACTTTTAATTATACAATTTCAACAATCCAAAACCAATTCCAATAATCTAAAACCACAATTTAAAAACTTTTAATTATACAATTTCAACAATCCGAAACCATATTTTCAAACTTTTAATTATACAATTTCAACAATCCGAAACCATATTTTCAAAGTTGAACATGTATTTATGTTTTTTTCTTCGGATGTTATTGCATAGGTAGTGATTTATGAATTGACAACCCTTCATCAGATTCTCATGTTTGTGGCAGGTCTTCTTTATGAAATAAATAATTTATTTAGAGCTTAAAGCTATAACCCACTATGAAAAATTGGATTCCCCTTCGTTTTTTAATTCACAAAAAGAAGGTACAGTTTTATTCTCCCACAGAAGAAATCCATTCGAGGTAACTTTTGGCTTTATATGTATATGCGATTGCGCTTTCATGGAAAAATTATTTGGCAAAATGGCAGGGAGCCCTTTACACGTTTTAAGGTCCGCCGACTTTAAAAGGTATCAGAGTGGAGGGGGATTTTACTTTGCACAGGAGTCCCAGTACCTCTCGTTCCAATATTTAACAAGAAAGAACGGAATAAAGTCTAGATGGGCATAAATTGAATTGAAAAGGTGCACTCACAGAGATCAAATCATAGTAGACAAGACTCAAATAAGATGCCTGCCTTTACTTTTCCCTTTAGAATGAATGTACACTTATGCTACAATCATGTTATGTTATGTACCTATCTTATTCCAGTTCTAGATATTCTGAACCTTTTTTTTTTTTTCATAAAAAAAGATCTTATATATTTGATATATAATAAAGGTATCACCAGATAGATATTCTGAACCTATTTTATCTTATTTCAAGAATTTGAATTTGAGTTTAACATAATTAGAAAATGGTTTTTGGGTGAAAGAAGGGCATTTTACAGCCTAGTAGAGGAAGATGTGCGAGTCCTTTGGTGCTCATCTTAGATCTGACGTGTTCTTTATAAAAAATAATAAAATGTTATAAAAAAATAATATGTCACTCAATTTAGATCTAAAATATTTTTTAGAACCACATATGTGAGACTACAAATTAAAACCATAAACATTCAATTCCCGTTTCCTCAACATTTTGGCTCTAAAAAAGGGTTTTGCAGTTACAGATATTTGATTCCTTTCAGGGCTTGGTAAATCCTTTTTAAGATTGATCTATACTGGTTATTAAAAAAAGGTTCTTATATAACCTATAATTTTATGTTTAAAATAAAAAGGATTTCACACTTTAGCATTCACATAGATAGTGACATGATTCTCTTTTGAGTTCTCCACATTACAGCCTATATGCATGACTTTATAGAAATGCTTAAAGCTAAAGAAAAATACTTTGCGACTTTAATGCTAAATGACTTTTGAGTTCTCTTTTAATGCTTTATGGTTTGTGGTTTACTTCGACTAATGGGGTATTTCATTAGCTTAGGGGTATGTTGAGGCACAAGTTTTTGTTTGGATCATAATTACTTAGAATGTCTTTGTATGGATATGTGACAATCCAAATATATATCCAAATATATTTTGGGTAGATATTTATAGGGTCAAACAAATAAAATCTTTCTAAATTCTTTTTGATTTCAAGGGGCAAATTGTATTGTGGATTCTGATTTTCTCATTGCATTGTGACTAAGTATTGTAGCTTGCATAACACAAATTGTTTCAAGGAAAAAATTGTATCTTTGCATTGCAACCATGTGTTGTAGCTTGTAGACCATGATTATTTTAGGGAAAAATTGTATCTTTGCATTGCGACCATGTGTTGTAGTTTATAGAACATGATCGTCTTAGGGAAAAAATGTACCATGACTTGAGAATATTCTTAATGTATGAGATGTCAAACTTCATGGCTTATTTGTTTGTATGATTGCAAAACATAGATGGTTTTAGGGAAAAAAATGTATAGTGACTTGAGAGATTTGTAGTGTGCAATATTTTCCATTTAGATAGGATGCAATAGTGTGTAATATTGTGCCATGACTTGAGATGTTCCTTTAACCCTTGTATCAACATGCCCTCCTCCATATTTCTCTTTTGGTGAGTGACCCTTGATGGTGGGCTTTGCATAAGAAGCTTGAAGCTTCGGATACAAATCTATTTTGTAGGTTTCATAAAAATATATATACACTTCCTGCTAGTGGATCCCTGATGATGGGATTTGCATAGGAATCCTGAAACGTCGGATACAAATCTATATCGTAGCTTCCATAAAAATCTATATCATAGCTTCCATATAATCTATATCCACTCCTTGTGAAGGTAATGAATACAATGTGCAATATGTCAAACTTCATGGCTTGTTTGTTTTTGTGAAGGGTTCTTATTTTAGTGCCAAGTATCATATAGTTAAACCCTTAGGTTAGTTATGGGGAACAATCATAAGTCAAGATTATAAGTATGGGAAGGTAATGTATGACTAAGCCCTTAACACAAAATCTAGCAAAAAGTGGTGTTAACCAAGGACTTGCCACTTCAAACCAGAGCCTATGAACATGTAGTAATCCCACTAAACAAGTGAAGAGGGAAAGTTTTATCCACTCGCATAGCTTCACCATAGTGCTTGACACATGTGTTAGATGTGCTTGCTCCTATTTATACCTTTAGAGTCTTTTTAAACAACTTTTTGAGAAAACCTATCTTGCATGGACATTGTTAGAGTGGTATCGAAGCTGACCTAGCTTCCTATTTTTTTTTAAGGGTTTTGCATTGCTTGAGTTTGAATCCTTGTATTTTTAATGTGGTTCCTTTGCTATTAGTTTGAGTCCAACCTTGCATGTTTATTGTATTATTCTAGAGTATGGCTTAGTCCTCCTATACATTGGATGATTCAAACCTACAACTTAAATGTGGGGTCCAATATAACTAGGGAAAGGGAGCTATCAAATACTTTTGAGGGTCTCCATTCCACGAATATTGTTATATCATCCTATTTATACCTTTAGAGTCTTTTTCAACTTAAAAAAAAATGTATCTTGCATGGACATTTTTAGTGTGGTTCGAAGCTTGATCGAGCTTCCTAATTTTTTTACAAGGGTTTTGCATTGCTTGTGTTTGAGCTCTTGTATTTTTAGTGTGGTTCTTTTGCTTTTAGTTTGAGTCTAGCCTTGCATATTTGTTGTATTATCTTAGAGTATGGTTTAGTCCTCTCGTACATTGGACAATTTAATCCTATAACTTAAATGTCGGGTCCAATGTAACTAGGGCAAGAGAGCTATCAAATCCTTTTGAGGGTCTCCATTCCATGCACATTGTTATATAATTAGATGCAACATATTAGTGTTTTATTTATTATATTAGGGATTGATACAAGTTTGATAACAAATGAGTATCAAAGTGAGTGGTTTTCTTATATCAAAGCGAGAGGTTTGGGTTGTGGTTGTGGTTGTGTAGAGGAAACTATGATATACCTCCTATACATTGGATGACTCAAACCTACAACTTAAATGTGGGGTCCAATATAACTAGGGAAAGGGAGCTATCAAATACTTTTGAGGGTCTCCATTCCATGAATATTGTTATATCATCCTATTTATACCTTTAGAGCCTTTTTTAACTTAAAAAAAAAACCTATCTTGCATGGACATTTTTCGTGTGGTTCGAAGCTTGATTGAGCTTCCTAATTTTTTTATAAGGGTTTTGCATTGCTTGTAATTGAGCTCTTGTATTTTTAGTGTGGTTCTTTTGCTATTAGTTTGAGTCTAGCCTTGCATATTTGTTGTATTATCTTAGAGTATGGTTTAGTCCTCTCGTACATTGGACAATTTAATCCTATAACTTAAATGTCGGGTCCAATGTAACTAGGGAAAGAGAGCTATCAAATCCTTTTGAGGGTCTCCATTCCATGCACATTGTTATATAATTAGACGCAGCATATTAGTGTTTTATTTATTATATTAGGGATTGATGCAAGTTTGATAACAAATGAGTATCAAAGTGAGTGTTTTTCTTATATCAAAGCAAGAGGGGCGGGTTGTGGTTGTGGTTGTGTAGAGGAAACTATTATATATATATATATATATATATATATATATATATATATATATATGAACCAATTTATTGAGAATATATTGGGCTAGAAGAAGGATAAGTTGAAATTTTAAATATTAGGGATCCAAAACCCTAATATTAGGTGTGGAAGGAATGGTGTGTAAGTAAAAATATTTTGTATTACAAAGTTCAAATAGTAAAAACTATTCTGAAGTTATTTTATATGATTTTTTTTTAAGGCCCGATTTGATTATTTTGTATAATTATTAACAAAATTATATTTTCATTTTTAGTACCTTGAAATTAACAGTGCCCTATGCAACTCTTGTGATTGTAATTTGCTAATAACTTTTACATGTACCACTTCACATGTATATATATTTTTGTTGTTATTTTTATTTGTGTATATGATTTTGGATATTCATTTTAAATATATCATTATTTTAATATATATAATTATTTTATTATAATTTTCATTATGAATGTAAACAAAGTAGTTTAAATTCATGTAAATTTATTTGACTATTTTTTATTTAGTTATACATTATATATAATTAAAATTAAAATTTTAGTATTATTTTTTTTATTAGTGTACTACTTCACATGTATATATTTTTTGTTGTTATTTTTATTTGTGTATATGATTTTGGATATTCATTTTAAATATATCATTATTTTAATATATATAATTATTTTATTATAATTTTCATTATGAATGTAAACAAAGTAGTTTAAATTCATGTAAATTTATTTGACTATTTTTTATTTAGTTATACATTATATATAATTAAAATTAAAATTTTAGTATTATTTTTTTATTAGTGTACTCTTTGTAAGTTTCTATTTGTATTTATATTGTAAATGAGTTTTTGATTATAGTGTTTTGGATCTAAGTTTATTTTTGTAATAGTAGCTGTTTTTTTTTACTACTTTCATAGTATACATTGTGCAAATTCTTATTTGTATTTATATTAAAAATGTGTTTTTGATTTAGTATTTTGGATATAAGTTTATTTTTAGTGTTGTTTTTCTAAGTTTTTATTTATATATATATTGAAAATGTGCTTTTGATTATATTGTTTTGGATTTTTAAAAATAATAATCAATTTTTATTAGAATGTCATCAATTCTTGTCTTAAGATAGTGTTACTCCAATTTCTTCACTCGTTAGTGATTGTAGTAAGGTGGTTGCTCATCATTGTGGTAGCTTGAAAATAGTGCACATGTTAAAAACTATGCACACTAATCTTCACTATTTATACTTCGATATTCCATTATTATTGTGACCTTGTGTGGAGTATATATGTGTATATATATAAATGAGGTTAACACTATATGTAATAGGGATTTCTTAATAGGTTGTTCATATATTTGACGAAGGAGTTTATATCTTTATATAGAAATCAACATAATCTTTTTTTTAGGGTTTGAAATTATATTAGATTAAGAAAAATTTATAGAACTAAGAGTTTTAAAAGAGCTGCATCATGAGTCCATTTGACAATGTTTGGACTGTGATCCCTACTCTGAAACTGTTTATGAAGAAAAACTAAAAGTACGAGGACTAGCAGTTTGAAGAGATTTCTCAAAATGGCCTTATACAGGCCGAGGGTTATGACCCAAATAACCCAAATAAGATTGTATAGACAAAAAACAAGCCCCTTTTTAACGCCATAGAATTCAATATTAGAGCTAATCATCATCATATATAAGGATAGGAGAAGAGACTATGCAGTTAGCACTCGAAGGCTCGAACCTGACCCATTGAGAGGCACCATGCTGATAGGATTGAGGACAATAATGGGAGATTAGTTGCAAGGATGAGGTGCCTACTAAGGGTGCACAACTGAATGATTTCCCATTCAGTTCTCTTGCCAAAGCATTAATATTAGCATTAATTCTTTCATCAACAACTAACTGGTTCTGAACCAGTCTCTGCAATCCCTCCTCTAGACTAGCAATTTGAGTTGCCAAAGGAATGCCATTGGGTTCTTCCTAAAAAATTCCTTCCATGAAATATTTTAGCGCCAGATTGAATAGGGCCTTCATGTTCCACATCATGCCTAGGGCACAAGTATAACGAGTATCTCGGGTTCTGGTGGATCATAAGTTCTCTACCATGCCCCCCTAGATCTTGTACTAATTTCTCTGAAGTCGGTGTTTTCCCCTCGCTACGAAGTTGATTTTCCATTCTACATACTTGTTCTATGGTTCCCGACTTCATCTTCTATTCAAGGTAATCATGGGCATTCTTCATGTCCCTTATGGCCCAAGGCATATGAGTTCGTCGAGGGCCTGCAACAATCTTTTTTTGCGTCACCTTGGTGCACACCATTGTAGTCGGTGGGTTGAGCAAGTTCCAAACTGAGAATTGTTCACTACAAATGTGGGGGTTAAGCAGTAGAACTACAAAATTACAACAATACCAAGTAGTTCATCCTTTTAAGAGACTATCCAAACCAAATTTGTGAAGGCGCCTACACTGGTGTTTCCCAAATAGAAACCCCATCATTGTGTAGTTATCCGCGGAGAGGTGGCCGTGATGAGAGTTATTTGCCATGAATACTCACATGTAGTGAGAACTTACAAACAAAGAAAATTCCAAAGATCCATAATTTTCTCAAAATGTAGAAACCTTGGAGAATCTTACTAATTCTTAAATTTGTAACTATAAAATGTTAGGCGATTTTTTTTTTAAATATTCAAATTTCTAAGGACTTTATATATATATATATTTGATAATTTTGACGATTTTTAGAGTAAAAAAAATTATCCCTTGTAATTTGGGCGAATCAAAAAGCTAATTAGCGAATCTTTTTTGAAAAAAAAGACTGAAAAATAAGCCATAGGCTAAATTTCGCCCCTAAAATTTTCCTTGCTTACAATCTGAATGTTGAAAATGAGAACTTTAGTTGGTTTGAACTAAACAACATAACACATCATGATGACAAGAGGGAGGCTCACGTCCTTGAGACTTTGGGGTGGACACATGCAGGCTTGCATGGTCTGTCCCTCCACCGACTTAAAATGCTATCCATAAGCACTCCGCGTGGCCAGTGGAGAATCGCACCCACCGTGGGGATATATATCAATATAGGAAATCATTATTAGGAACATGCGCATATAATTTAAGACATATTAATATATTAGAGTTATTTGGAAGTGGTACTTGTAATTAAGAAAGTATTGTATAATTCTTCTTTATTATTGCCTCGTAGGGGACATCGTGATGGTTGGGTGGAAGTATATTTCCCGACCCATCTGTGTTCAAGTCTGATTGGCCCTTGATTCCAGATTTTGTTGAACAATAGGGCTGCATAATCTTCAGGTGAATATTTTTTTTCTTTATTATTATTTGGGATTTGTACTTCATATTTACATCCTAGATACATTATATATAATATATTTTGATTTTTCATATTATTTTAATGATTGATATTACAACATATTTATGAATTAAAATATAGTTTACGTGTTTGAAAGAAATTAATAATTTACAAGTGATATTACATATTTAATAATTTTTTTAGGAGTATTATTTTTTATTATACCTGTATATTGTAATCGATCGAATTCAAACCGCGTTGACTTTGGGTATTAGTTGGTGCATATCGGTGCATATTTAAAAGATTAAAATCTCTATTCCAAAGTTTAACTTTGTAACATGAAAAATAGGAATTTTTAAATTTATTAAAATTGTATTTATTTGTGTTGCTATTGGTTAAGCAGGGATGATGTCATCCTCGAAGTTTGCTGTCTGGATTTGGGTCGACACCTGGTAACAATGACATCATATGTAACTTTTCACCTACTCGCCTTCTTCTTGTCTCCGGGGGCTCAACGGAATTTCGAAATATGCATCGGACTTTGGATCTATCATTCCCCGCTATGATCTGGACCGTTGATTACTGGACTTTGCAACCTCTGCTTTCATCCTGGTCGTTAATCCCTCATCTAATCTGTGCCATGCATTGTCTGTTCATCGAACTCCGCTTTCATCCTGTCATGGAATCAAATGGTAGACCTAAGTCTGTCAAATAACAGATTCTCGGGCCCTATTCCTGGAGAGCTAGGGGAGCTGCCAGTTCTTACATATCTCGATCTCTCTGTCAACTCCTTGACAGGAGCAATCCCTCCTAAATTGGGCAATTTGAAGCTTAATATCTTCAATCTTTCGGATAATCAGTTGACAGGCATTGTTCCTTCTGCTTTCAGCCTTAGTTTTTATAACTCAAGTT
>LPNX010410365.1:237835-276667 GCA_001517045.1 Pseudotsuga menziesii
TGTCTCTGAGAATTTGGGAAAGCTATGATCAAAAGGAGACAAAATGACTTTTAGCAGAAGTTTGGTGATAAAAGAGAACCATAACTAATAGCCTTAATCAACATGCTAAAAAATAAATAGAGACAATGGGTGACTTGGGAGAAATGGCTAGGATTCATTGTTTGTGTTAGAATCTAAGATGCCAGTTTGGTTGGGGATAGTGTTGCCATCCTTAGCTTTCTACTTCGTGTTGTCCTCGGTATGAAATTTTTTTAGTTCCTTCACTATTGTCACCTTTAGACCCTAGTGCACCTCAATTAGAGCATCATAGTTAGATTTCATGACCTCTATTTTTTTTTCAGAATGGCGAAATGGATCGAGACTCATTTTCCTCCATGGCTTGGGATATCATGGTTTTTACCAATCAATAATTTTTTTACATATCAAAGAGTTTAGTGTCTTTGCCCCTAGAGAATCTCGTATCCGAGGTCCATTGGAGGGCTTCTCTACCTATTGCCTCTATAGAAGTGAGGCATCATTTGGTTATTGCTTTATTTTCTAGATTGTTTAGAAGTTGGTCACTCATCGTAGTCAAGTGAGATTGGTGGAACTGCTTCGCTGTTTCCATAGCCGCCTAATGTGCACGAGGTGGTTTCCTCAAAGTTTGCGTGGGGCTTCCTTCTCTTGAGTCTCTTGAATCCAATGTCTTTTTCCCTGAATTGTATTTTCCCTCCTTTTCCACCTGTGGTCTCCTACCAGCTAATGTTGCCCTTTGTTTAGGCCGAGCACTCAAAGAATACCAAGTTAGCAGAATGTTAGCTGTTGGGCATAACTTCCTCTTCCCCATGTTGCTCTTAATGTTCAAATTGATCGCCCAACTACACTACCTATAGTCAAATCACACCACTTCCATAGAGGTGTCGAAACTGTTGAACTAAGGCTCTATTATCATGGAAGGAAGATTGCAACGAAGATATAACATACCATAACACCTCCCCACGAATCAGGTTAGTGGTTAGGAGCCCAAACATTGAAAATAATCACTCTTAGTGCATGGAAGGAGGAAGAGCTACCCATCTTTGAACTCAGAGAGCCTTCTCCTTTCATGATGCCATATTTTCCAACTCTGTAAACTTTTTTAAACCTTCCAGGATTATTGTTTGGAAGCTTGAATGTGCTTGCATCAATTGGCATGATGGCGTGGCAAAGTATCTACACATGCAACCAAATCCTTCTACCTATACAACATTCATAATCCACCTTTTGCCAGTAATCCAAGTCTTGGGAGCACATGTGGAGGCACCTTCTTCCTACAAATGTCCACTAAAGTAACTCCATCATATCACATACACTTTCCAATCACCCCGAGTGTGGAAGAACTTAAAATATTTTAATTTAATTTAAAAAAATTCAACCATATATAAAATAATATTTTTTAAAATTACACCTCAATAAAAGTGTACAATGGTAATATTAAAAATAAAAAATGAATATTTAAAAATAATAATATTTTAATATAAATAAAGTAAATACAATTTTAATAATTAATTTAATAAGAGATTTGTAAATATGAGTATTTGGTTAGTTTTGTGCTAATGGATGTCTTGTTTCAAAGTACAATTATTTTTAAGCCTTTTTATAAAGTACAATATTTTTGTTAAATTAAAATTAAATTAAATTTATATTAAACAAATACATTAAAAAAAAATTGAAATGAATAAACTAAACAAATAAATTCATCGAAAATCTCATGTTTGAAAAAATTGACATTTTAATTTAGATAAAGCATGAGTCGATCATGCATGCGAGGATATGATATAAAATTTGAGTTAACTGGCATGTGAGTGGACCAGTGAATCCAATATAAGTTTATTATTATTATAGGGAATGGTTCCGACTTTAAATATTTAAGCAGTGTTTAAACAAGAATATTTTTCTTTTTGATGTTGAATTGTGAAAGTTCATCCTATGTTTAAATATAATGAATGATTGGAATATGTAATTATTTTTTATAATTATATGTTTAAATATATTGAATGATTGGAATATGTATTATTTTTTATAATTATATTGCATGATATTATTATTGTTGAAATTTTAATATAAATTATATTATTGGTTTTTTTAAATAAATATTTTAATAGTATTTTCAAAAAATTAGAAAAATTAATCTTATATTTAAATATAATGAATGATTTGAATATTAAATATTTTATATAATTATTTTCAAAAACTTATATTTTCATACCGTTAAATGGTGGAAATTTAATATGTTTTATTTAGTAAAAAGAGTCTGGAATAAATGTTTTTGCAAAGATTAATATGATTTGAATTTTTGTCACTTTCATTATTCAAATTGTTGAGTGGATAACATCTAAATTGATTTTATTAGCTTGTAAAAGCATTTATTTATACATATTATAGCTATTAAGATTTATTTTAGAACATGTTTCTTGGATTCCTACGAAGACTGTTTGTTTTCTTATTTTGTATTTACATTATTTATAAAATATATGGACCCATAATTTTGAGGACTAGGTTTCCAACATTCCTCCTCTTAATCCGAAGGGGTGTTTGTGAGCCTGAACATGGTTTTAAACCTTTCAAACTTTTCTCGTCCCAGTGCTTTGGTGAAGATGTTTGCAATTTGCTCGTTCGTGGAACAATGTCGTAAATGGACTGTTTTGGCCTCTACATGATGTCGAATCAAATGGTACTTTGTGTTGATGTGTTTGGTTTGATCATGGAATGTTGGATTCTTGGCTAACTTAATTGCAAAAGTGTTGTCTATTAGTAAGGGAGTGGAATTCTCTTGCTTCTCTTGTAAATCTTGAAGTACCTTCCTGAGACACACAATCTCTTTTGTCGCTTCTGCAACAACCACATATTGTGCTTCTATTGTCGAATCTATTGGAACTTACTATTTGTGTGATCTTCAGGAGACAAATACTAATCCAAGACTCATTGTGAATCCAGAAGTGTACACTCCCGTCTCTTTGTCGCCATCGAAGCCTAAATCAGTTTACCCAATGAGTTTGAAGTCTTACAACATAGTGTACTTGAGTCCAAAGTCTTGAGTCCCTTTCAAATACCATAGAACTCTTTTTGCAACAAACCAGTGTCCTTCACAAGGTTTGTGCATGACCTTGAAAGGATGCCAACAACATAAGAAATATTTGGTCTGTTGGTGATAAGGTAGATAAGGTTTCCTAGAAGCTGTCAGTACTTGGTCGCATCTCCAAATTATTTTCCTTTGCTTGATGTGAGCTTCAACTTTTGTTCCATTGGAGGTGAGAGAGGGTTGCATTTTTCCATGTGAAATTTGTTCAACAATTCTCGAACCTACTTAGGATGTTGAATCACTTCAATTCCTAAGTAGTAATGAAGATCTCCTAGATCAGTCCGATTTCAAAGCCCTTTTTCAAATCTTTCTTTATGGATGCTATATGACTTTCAGTGTTCCCTATCAAAAGGTCATCTACATACACCACAAGAAACACAACAGATATTCCAACTTTCTTTACAAACAATGTTGCGTCATGAAGATTATAATGCTTGAAATTTAGATTTAGAAGATGTTCAGTTATCTTTTCATACCATGCTCGAGGTGGTTGTTTTAGTCCATATAAGGACTAAACCAGCTTGCATACCTTGTGTTCTTGTCCCTTCACAACAAAACCTTCTGGATGAGACATGAAGGCATTTTCTTTCAAATATCCATTCAAGAAGACTATTTTTACATCCATTTGGTGCATCCAAAGAGAGTAAGGTGTTGATGGTGGCCCATTTTGTTGTGGAGAAGAACATTTATTCATCGTCAAATCCTTATTTTTTTGCATAGCCTTTCTCCATGAGCCTTTCTTTGTGATTGTCAAGTGAGCCATTTAATTTGTATTTATTCTTCTATACTACACTTGCTGTCAATTGGTTTGATTTCGATTGGAGGGTCAACCAGCTTCCAAGTTCCATTCTTCATGAGTGCATCATACTCATTTTGCATAGCTTCTTTCCACTCATCATGAGTAGAAACCTCTTCGAAGGAAGTTGGTTGAAATTTAGTAGATAAATTCAATTCACAATCAAATGGGACATCCATGTCATCACTTGAGTTATTTGCTTCTACTCCATCTTCTTGTATGGTTGAACTTCTTGTTCCCATATTTCCAACTTCATTTGGATGGAAACTATCAATTGTCTTTGTGGACCATTTCAGAATATTCCTTGATGGTCCAGGTTGATCAACTGGTGGTGCTTCATTCTCTTCAATATTTTTGTCTTCCAATCCTCTCAATTACATCATCTAGTTGAATCTCCTGTTCATGTGAAGTGGCAGGAACTTCTTCTTCATGGGTTTCTTCATGAGGGGGCGTTGGTGCTTCAAAGGGAAATTCCATAGATTGATTTAAGATAGAGACCCCCCTCTAATATGTGGAATTTCATTATCGACTTCATAGTATGTATTTATATGGGAAAACTACTCTAGACGATCAAGCTGTCTATCAATATACTTGTCATTTTTATTAGTTTAAAGAAAAATAACATCTCTCGAAATAACAAATTTCTTGTTTACCTCATCATAAAGATGATATGCCTTGGGGGTATCCGAATACCCAAGAAAATGCATCTTGGACTTCTCGTACCAAGCTTGTTTCTTTGCTCCTCTGGTGTCAAGAATTAGCAGGTGGAACCAAAAACCTTGAGATGCCTAACGTAACCGAAAGAAGGTGTCCAAACCACACTTCATGTGGAGTCTTGTCTTCAAGAGCATGAGATGGAATTCTATTGCTTAAATATGCTGCACATAACACTGCATCACCCCAAAACATCATTGAGCATGCCATATTCATTAAGGTTCTATTCATCCTTTCTGCCACACTGTTTTGTTGAGGATTGTAGGGAACTAAAGTTTGATGCGTAATCCCATGTTTAAAAAGATAGTCTTCAAAATCATTAGAGGTGTATTCTTTACCATTATCATGACAAAATGTACCAATACGAGCTTGTACTTGATTTTCTATCCATGCATGAAAGTTCTTGAATGTTTGAAATGCTTCAGACTTTGTTTTCAAGAAGTATACCCAACACATTCTAGAATAGTCATCAACAAAAGGTCATGAGGTAATTATTACCATTTGCAGAAGGAATTGGCACGGGGCCACATAAATCAAAGTGAACTAGCTCTAAGTTTCTACATGCTTTGAATTTAGACTCTTGGAATGGCTTCTTACTATGTTTTCCTAATATGCATGCATCACATTTGTTCTTTTGCTTAGGAATGGTGGGAAAACCAAATACACCATTCTTTCTCAACAAATGAAGACTGTTATAATTCAAATGAACAAATCTAACACACCATAACAAATTGGATGACAACTTACCTTCTTCATGTTGAGATAGGTAGGCAAAGTTTTTAAATCTTGCAAAATATCCCCTCAACTTCAATAACTTTGCATATTCATATACGCTCATGATGACTTTGTTGCCAGAGGACTTCCTTATCTCTACTATTCCATTGAACATGTGGATGTAATGACCCTGCTATGGAATCTGCACTAAGGACAACAAGCTTCTATGCAACTCCGAGAGATAGAGAACATTCATTAACACAAAATCCGGGAACCTATGCAACTTGAGTATGATTAAACCAATTCCCTTTGGTTTGAGGATAGATTTGTCTGCAAAGTACACTATGCCATCTACAATGTCTTTCAATTCTTCAAAACAATCTTTTATAAAAGTCATGTGAGATATTGCACCAGTATCAAACAACCAACAATCTTTGTAAGATGAAAGAGAAGTTATTTCATTAATTCCAAGATTATAGTGTGCAACAATACAATGAGCAGAGTCAGAGGCTTTACTGCCCTCTTGGATTTTATTTTTGTTTTTATTGTTCTGGTTATGTCTTCCTTTGATGGAGTCCCAAGAATCCCAACACTTATCTACTTCATGCCCAATCTTCCCACATTGCTTTCTCTACAAATTTGATCTTTTGCTTGAATTGTTTCTACCTCCTCTACCTCTAAAATTTCTTCTTCTTCATCCTTCTTTGATGCTATCTCATTTAGAATGGTCCTTGCTGGTAAAGACTGCACATGCTATTGATGTCAGTGACTGCATCTTCTTCAATCTTGAAACTGCAACTTTAGACAAAATTTTGAAGAAAAAATGAGAAGGTGCATATCTAAATTCTTGATCCCTTATTTACAAATTGCAATATTATTAGCTAAATTCTGCAACACTATTACAGTTAATTCTACAACAATATTACATTCAATTTTGGAGCGTTTTTAATTTTATTCTACAAGTATAAACTAGATTATGAACCTATCATTTTAGTTATGGAGCGCCTACATTTGATTTTACAACATGTGCTATTACATAGAAAATTATATTCACGCCGATCTTGTGCTCAAATCTTCATTGAAGATGAGTACAGTCATACTAAATGATTTAAGTATTAAATATTTGTCTCAAAATATGATGATTTAAGGATTTATAAGATTGCACTAATAATGTAGATGTAATGTAATATTTTTTTTTAGGATTTATAAGATTGCACTAATAATGATGATGTAATATTTTTTTAGAATTGTAGATGTAATGTAATAGTTTTTTAAGAATTGTAAATGTATTAAAGCATGAAAACTAATAATAATTTCAAAGAATATATATATATATATTTACAATTTTTAAAAAACTATTACATTATATATATATACGGATGGATTTGTATTGATAAAAAGATAAGAATGGGGATTAATCATCTAGTTATTTGTATAAAATATAAGTAAGTTTGTTTAAAATTGTGTTAATAATTTTATTTTGTTGATTATATTATTATTTATTTGTATTGATAAAAAGATAGGAATAGGGATTAACTATTTAGTTATTTGTATAAAATATAAGTAAGTTTGTTTAAAATTGTGTTAATATTTTTATTTTGTTGATTATATTATTATTTATTTGTATTGATAAAAAGATAGGAATAGGGATTAGCTATTTCGTTATTTGTATAAAATATAAGTTTGTCTAAAATTGTGTTAATATTTTCATTTTGTTGATTATATTATTATTTATTTGTTAGAAATCAATATTTTATGTTATTATTGACTATTTGACATGTATATAGTCTCAAGAATTGTTCTAAAATTTAGACTGTTTTACAAAACAAATGAAAAATAAGATTAAACATAATGAGTGAGATGTCCTTAATGGGCATTCTTCATTCTTCAGTTGTCTAGCTGCAGAGGACGAGGATAGGACAAATGAGTGTATTATGCTATTTTAGTCTTGATAGTGTTTTGCTTCACTGTGTCTTCCTATTTTTCTTCTTGTTGCTATAATTCTATTAAATCAATTGTTATTGTTGAAGATGGAGTATGCAATAGTACAAGAAAACTGGAAAATTGTTTCAGCTCCATATTTTTTACCTTAACTTAGAGATCCTTAATTACCTTTACTTGTTTAACTATCTTTTCAACTATAAACCTAAAACTGCTAGATTTTAGAGGCTTTATGACAGAGACATAATATCCTTACATATAATGAAGATTATAAGAAATATTGTATTTGGTTTTAAAACTATAAATCATGAATTTTTTGATTTTTTTCTAAAAAAATTATTCAATTTTTTTTTTATTATATAATATTTTTGAATTCTTGTTTTTAATAAAATCTATTTTTATTTTTCTTTAAACTAAAGAAATAGGTTAACAATAAAAATATTTTATGTGACATGAATTTCTTTAAATAATAGTAATGAATTAATTAATAGTTATGAATAGTAGTTAATATTATTTATTCTCAGTCCCAATTTGACCACTAAATTAAAATAAATCTTATTATCTTAAAAAAACAAAAAAACAAAAAAACAAAAACAAAATAAAACACACAGGATTTACAAAAAAAAAAAAAAACTTCCTTTGAATTTTATCATCAATTATTATGTGGTTGCCGCATCATATTGTTTTGAATTCTTTTGTCACTTACAATTTAAGAATATGTCGTCAACTTAAAAATTATGAGTTGTTTCTTAAGTGAGAAGAAATGTTACCATATGTATCTTACAATGAAGAAAATAGTTAAGAACACTCATGTTAGACTTCCTAAGGGATAACATAATTTTGAGTACAATTTAAAGGCGTTAGAAAGCCTTAGAGTGAAATACTTATTTTTTATTATTATTAATTTTTAATTATGATTTATACAATTTCTAATTTCTAATGTATTATTTTTTAATTATTTGTAAATTTAGAGTAAGATTTAAAATAGTTTTTGATTGGTTAAGAATTTATCTTCTTTGGATCGAAGAAAACATATTAATGTCTCAATATCCAAAGGTGTTAAGATTTTAAAAGTTGTTATGCCAAAACAAAGGATCACTGAAAGAATAACAAGCACAACAGAACAAAAGAGAACACACAAATTTATCCTCGAAAATGCTCGTGGGGTAGAAAACCCAACAAAACTTCCTCGATATAGACTTCAACCAAGTACAATTTAAGAAACCAAAAATAAGACTAGATTGCTTCCTCCCTCTCAAATGGACTACTTCTTCTCTCTCTAGCAAACTTGCTTGAGTTCTGAGTGTGTCCAAATGAGGAGGGTACCTCATCTATTTATACACATCATCTAAGAAGCCTAATAACCCAATAGGGACGATTTATTCTCTCAACCAACGTTGACTTTCCTTGGGAGACTTGAAAAAAAAATTAAATGATAATTTTGTGGGTACTACTAGCCTGACTTACAACAGAGGTTTTACCTCAAGAATTTACATGACCAATTGCATCAATGACATCCCCAGTCAAAGGAACAACATATTTGAAACGAGGAATAATAATAATAATACAAAACATAATGTCTTCCACAATTACATTTCTTTAACACTTCCTCTTAGCAAGGAAGGCATCCTATAACAACAAAAACAACAATAACATTTGTACAACTGCCTGGTAAGTCTATATGTCATAGGAAGTTTTCAACAACTCTATCATTATCTATGGAAGATCATCATCACAGAGTATCATCATCTCGACACATTGTTGGCCCTAGGAAAAGTTAGACAGAATAATGATCGAAAAGATGAAGATTCTGGTCATAGGGCAAGCAGGGACCGCTATGAAAGGAGCCGTGACAGAAGAGGAATAAAGCAAGTCGAAAAGCAGAGTTTGACTTATTTTGGGTAAAGAATTAGTTAGAATAAAATATTTCTTTTAATAATAAAGCATGATTGTAATTTGGGCCGATAGTGCCTATTTTTAGATGTAACGAGATGTATTAAAATAGAAAGACAACCTGTCGACTAACAGTTTAGAGTCAGTCGACGGTTAAATTAAAAAGTGTAAGGGGATCATTAGTGGCCATTCATAGACGAGAGAAGAGAAAGAGACCAAAACCAAAGAGCATGAGACCAGAGAGAATGTATAAATTGTAAAGAAGATCCAATTGAAGAGTCTGGAAGCTGAGTGTGCAGACCAAAGGTGCCAAACCAATTCTCATTGCAGATGAAGAGCACCTTTGTGGTTTTTACCGGATGGGTTTCCACGTTATATCTTGTCTGTGTGCATGTATGATATTTATGTTTACGTCGAATGCATAATTGTTGTGAATGCTGATCTAAATATGTTGAGCATAATCTCTTGTGAAACAAACTATATATATGTGTCGCACATCTATTCACATGATCATATGGAATGTTAGTTAATATGTGTTAATTCTTTATGTTATATTCTGCCAGATCTGAAGGTTATCGTCTTGAATGAATATATGGGAATAGAAGTGTAATTCTCAGGTTTAGGTCAAGTGACTTGATAAGAGTATGATAAGGAAATACCCCTCACTAACTGAATAAACCTTGTTCTGGTAGTTCCCATAATATATATTGGGTGAGACTTCATCGGCCTCGCAGGTGTTTCTAATGGAGTTCTCCTATGTCAGGATGATATCTTGGGTTTTGTTGACGAACAAAGGATTTGGACATGGGTCGACCAAAAGAAAGCCAACAAATGGTTCCATTGCTGGGACCTGAATCATATTGATGCGGATATGTTTTGGCACCCAACGAAACCTGAAATTAAAGATTAGGTTGATTATAAAGCACTAGATTTTGCACAAGAAGAAAGTAAAGGATCACAATTGAGTCCAACATAATGGTTGGAACAATACCTTTACATAGACATCCATGAAATTTTCTTTAGCGAATTTCCTATTGTATTGCATGAGTGGTCATTGATGCTAGCGACCCAAGATAATTTTTTTTAGGAAGGAGAACCTACAGAGTGGAGTCCTCAGTTGATCCAGCGGTTGAAGAGAACTAGTAATCCTATATCTAGGGCTGTCGAATTTTGGGTTGATAGTATTTTAGAGGGATATATCACAAACATTGTAGTCAACATGACAGAGTCATATAACGAAGTAGAAAGAAAATTTTCCAAGGACCTCAAGGTCGTTATCTAAAATATTTAAAGTTGTGGATCAAGATGTTGGTGTGTGAGAAGGGGATCATGAGAATGGAGTCCAATGAGTAAATATTTGTGTGTAGAGAACTAGGGTAATGTCACAAGAAAGATTGCGAGGATAATGGATGAGAATAAGTTGAGATGTTTTTTGGAAATGGTGAGACTGAGTTGGATGGTGGAAGCCTAAGGAATGGAAGAAGATTTGAGTTGATCAATAGAATAAGGATTGTGACAAGGAGAGGAAGTTGCAGTGCGACTAGAGGAGAGGACTATGAATTGGTGTTGCACCTCGATGAAGGATCTTGCGATGAAGGAGAGGAGTACCAACTTATATCCGAAGAAGTCGAGGAAGAAGAAACACCAGATCTAGATCAATATTACAGCATACTCATGACCCCATGTACATCACCTGAGGTAATATACAGGAACACATCGCTTAGTGTTTTTTCTAATAAGATTAACAATAATAGCGGAAATAGAAGTCAGGGAACTCCCACTAGTGGAATTTTTAATTCGACATTACCAAGAGTAAACAAAATGGTTGGAAATGATATAAAGCTACCAATCTTGAATGGAAATGGGTTAGAATACCCTACACAAAATTGGTTTCTATGCAAATTCGTATGGACCATGCGACAGGTCCAAGATGAGGCCATAAAGAAATCTCAGATGACCATGACCCTCATAAGCGTGCGCTCGACTGGTACATGAAATGATTGGTAGTTCCTGTAGGAATCCCTTAGAATACATTAGATCAAATACATACAAGATTGGTCGATGAGTTCAAGAAGCCTAAATCTGAGTCGCAGTGCATTACATAGTTAAAAGAAATGAAACAGTTGCCTATGGATTTTGTTTGGGACTTCGACCAAAGATTCAAAAAATTGATGGCTAAAGTAAGCTTTCAGATGTTAGATGCCCAACACAAATAATGGTTTATTGCGATGATGATACTGCATATCCATGTCCCATTAATGCAACATAAAATTGTATCACAGAGCGAAGCTCTTGAACTCACCATGAAATTGGAAGCTTCACCAGTCAGAGAAACTGGTGTATGGATGATGCAAATACAATCGCAACTTACCAACCTTACATTGCAACTTTAGAATATCAAGAAGGGGAAGGAAATACAAGAAGAGCTCTGGTGTACCCGATGCAGAATTGAAGGCCACCATAAATATTCCTGCCCCATGTATATGAATTATATTGCATCCAGTGCACCGAATCCGATAAATGCACAAGGAATTCCTTGGTGTACAATTTGTCAAACCAAAGGACATCGGCTGAAAGAATGTTTATATTTATAGAAAATAGTAAGTGCACCAGCTAGTCTAAATTGAAAATTCTATCGATCAGTAGGAAACGATGAGAAATATTGTAGAGCATATCAACTGTTGCAGGAGAAAAAAATCGACACATATGTAAGGAAAAGCGATAAACAAATGCATGCTGAGTGATACCAGGCTCAATATCCATAGAATTAATATGCTCAGGCACAGTACCCACAAGAACAATACCCTCATCCTAGAGAAGGTGGAAATTTCAGAGGCCGAGGATGAGGAGGAGGATTTTTTCATGGAAGTTTCCAAGTAATATGTTATAATTGTGGATAGCCTGGACACTTTGCTAGAGAATGCAAGAATCCTACGTTGACCTATTCGTACTGTAAAGCACTAGATCACAATATTGAAGAATTTCCACAATCGATTGCGAAGTGGAAGGATAGAAATATGGGAAACCATAACCCACCGTAGAACACTAATCCAAACATCCATAAGATTTCTTCTGAACCATGAGAGCCAAATATTGATGTCGTGGCAATAGGAGGTGTTGTGACTTGAGAAGATCAAGAAGAATCCTATGGACATTCGATAGTGTGACTGACACAACAAAATAATATGCCCTTTGATGCACAAAAGGAAAAATAAGTATTCTTGGATGCCCGACATGAGTTTTTTGACAAAAATCAAGCGTCGGATTCTAATGCTATACCAAATGAAGGACCAATATTGGACATGCCTCAAAGATTCGTGCAACTATTTCAAAAGAAACAAACATAAAATCTTAGTAAACTGAAGGAATTCTTTAAAACTTGTTTGGCATTAATACAAGATAAAGATGTTGTAGCAGAACTGTTACCCTTAATAGAAGAACATCAAGAAGACATGCAACTAGAGATGAGGGTTAACAACATTGGGAAAAGATTGAGAACTAGTTGTGAACTAAGAATGACTGCCCAGATGGGAGATTAAGACATGGATTATATCATTTTAGACTTGGGTTATGATGTTAACATTATTACTACTAGGAAAACCTAGGAAAGTATGGGAAATCAGAGACTAGCATGGTCTCTAGTGCAACTAATATTAGACAATCAGTCTAAGGTGTTTCCTATTGGTTGACTGAATCAGGTTCCTTTTTTGATAGAAGGACTTCACACTTATGCATAATTTCATGTGATTGACATTGTTGATGATAAAAATCCATATCCCGTGCTTCTGGGGATCATCTAGGCCATTAATAAGAAAACTATAATCAATTTCAAGAAGAATATCTTAACGTTCGAAGATGAAAGATTGAGGGTGGTCACACCGCTTGATCCTATGGAAGGCCAAATGTATGTTGTCACGTCCCTATGCCCCCCGACCGGTGAAGAGGATGCGGCCACCATGGCGTTAACCATACGAGCCAAGAGCCCCATGAACAGGTGAAAACCATAAAATGCTAAAATAGAAGGCTGAAATAAAACAGTTTGAATTAAAACATGCATAGATGCCATCGTTTATCATACGCAGCGGAAACAACACACATTCATACAACATTCATTCAACATGTTCACTATAATCATTAACAGAAATATGGTTGCAGAAGTAAAATGAGCAAGATCACTTATCTTATGAAGAAGTCAATTCGCAACCAGCTACGTCACTGCAACATTCCACCCAACCATAGGCCAACGTGCTCCTTAATCTCTCAGTAGAGCGGCCACCCCCGAGCTGGGCATGATTCTCCAAGGAATAAGGGAACGAGCAGGCTTACACATAGCCAAGGATACACAAAGCATAGCCAAGCCAACACAGCCAACACAGTTGGGTTTATCAGGCCATCCCGGAGTTGGGAAAGGCTAAATGCTAAGTTGGTGAGCTCATTGCAAAACCAAGAACACCTACACTAGAACTAGCCTGGCTTCTAGAACACCCACACACACCCAACATAAGGAATCAATCCCTTCTCTGCTGCACAGTCCCTCAGGCCCTACATTCCCATCTAGTGCTATTTAGGGGTTGTGGAGAAGAAAGCCAGCCCTCTAGCTCTGTATGTGTGGTTTCCAACACACTAGGTTTATCAAGCAAACCAAGCCCCCATCCCTGCTCCTAACACAATCCAAAGACCAACCATTGCACGCATGCAATTAAATCAGCTGTCACAGCTGAACAGGGAAAACGACTCCTGAGTCATTCTTGGCCCTATCGTGGCCAAAATGACTCTCAAACGAATTTACCATAGTCCACTGAATGTATCAGTGCTCCCAATTTATAACATGGGGAAAACAATGACCCATCCTGGGCAACAAAACCACTAGGGAGACTTATCCAGACTCCCAAAGACAAAGGGGAAACATAAGCACAAGCCACAAAACAACAAGCAAAACTTACACACAGTCCCTGAGTGTAAAATGGATTTCCACAGGAAAATCGTGGGCGATAGTGGCTGAATGACTCCCATCTAGCTCCTTGAGTAACAACAATGGAAAAACATAGCGCGTGAGAGAAATCCACACTCAGTCCCAAATATGGATTGAAATACAGTCGATTCCTTCATGAGGAAAACGTGAATGGTAGTGGAATGGCTCCTCTCTTCCGGCTACATGAGACCAACAGTAAAGAGCCTGTGCGTGGGAGCAATCAGACTATTGTGAGGAATGAATGAAAATGTGAGGCATGAACCACAGTGGAGAATGCAGATCAGAAGTGCGTGAGAGCTTCCACACTATCGTGGAGAGACTGAATGTCTGCGTGAGTGATCGCAGTGGTTTTTCTTCCATTGTGAAGTCAACCGTGGTGGAGTGTGCGTGTGGGTGAGGATTGACAGTCCTGCCACCCCACTCCCAAAGACCATAATTGCCTCAACCACCAGCAGCAATTCTTAATGAAAGTAGTTGGAATAAAACAAGGGAAGATGACACATGGGTTTTTCCCTCATTGCTCAAGGTTTAACAATTTCCCCACCCTTATCCTTGTGAAAATCATGCCCCTTTCTCATTTTAGTTTCCACGATCATAGCTGGTCAGGTTATTTAATTAAAGATGCATATTTACATGATGATAAACTTAATATGTGCCGCATGCCCCGATATACCATCGGTGACACATTTAAATCCAAAACATAGCATAACCGATCAGTGGTGGGGCCTTGGCCTTTAGCTCCACACCATGATCATTTACAATATATACATCATGTACATCTAATGCAATGGGGTCAAAACCGAGGTGTTACATATGTCGAGCAGGTAAATAATGAAGGAAAAAATGGATACTTGGACCATATATATAATATTTCTTCTGCAATGGATGATTACGTGAATCTGACAGTCGACATAAAACTTGGTTGGCGAAGCATTAGTTGCTGCACATCAGATTCAGGAGAATCTTTAGATTATTGGAAGAACTGACTCCATGAAGTTTCAATGTGATAATGTGCCATGAGTACAAAATTCCATGCGACGGGTAGGTATCGAGGTATGCGATTTACCTACCCATGATGGTTTTCCTGACCTGGAATATTGTTTGATAGAATTTGAAGAGAAAGTAACAAAACCTCAACGATTGTTAGCTTTGGAATTTGGATTGAAGGCTACACCTTCCAGATTGTGGGTCACACATAAAAAATATATCTCAAAATGGCCTCAATGTCGGAGATTGATGAAAGTCCAATTTGGAGAGAAGGTGATATACACTGGCCAGAAATACACAGGACTAACTAGTCCTGTCAAGCACATCAAGCAATGTCCTGTGACATGGGAGGCATGTCTGGGACAAGAATTGGTTCATCAATTTATACATACTTTGGACATGATACTGGGGAAGTGGTATACGTCAATCGAGCTGCGATGAGGAACAATAGAATGGGGAGAGAGAGCTGCCAGTTTCACCCATATATTTGAATTTTCTGATGATCATCCTTCAATTGATGTTGCTCTATAAGTAATAAAAAGATATTTTAAGATATTAATGTGTCGAAGATAATTTTTTATCAAAGTAGCATGATAGTACAGCATTGGATGGAATTCTATAATGTAACATATGAACCTGATGATAATGATCCCCACGACATAAATATTATTGAGTCTAAAGGTACTCACGCGGTGGAAGGATTAGGTGTCTCAAGCGGCAAGTTTTTGAATCCTTTGAAAATAAAGAAAGGGAACATTGGCTCTCCCGAGAATCCAGAGTTTGACAATAGTGGGGATTATTGGGATGATGAGACTGTTGAGAGGATCATAGACTTATTGCATGAGTTTCAGGACCTGTTTCCCACTAAGTTTTCTGAAATGAAGGGAATTTTCGAAGATCTTGGATAAATGAAGATTCCATTTAAGACCGACGCAAAGCTTTTCAAGCAATGACCATATCGACTCAATCCGAGGTACATAGAAAAATTTAAAAGAGATATAGATAGAGTGTTAGATGCGAGAATCATAGAATCCATTGAAGAATCTGAATGGATTATCCCCATGGTAGTGCAAGATAAGAAAACTGTTGGTGAAGTGGGTATCTATGTTGACCTAATAAGGCTGAATGATTCTTTTCTGCACAACCAATTTATGACCCCATTTACAGATGACGTATTGGAAAGCATCGGAGCCCAAGAAGCCTATTCATTTACTAATGGGTTCTCTAGTTACCATAATATCAGAATTGTGAAGGAATATTGACACAATATAACGTTTGCGATAGAATGGGGATGCTTCTAGTATACGGTAATGCCTTTTGGACTAAATAATGCTCCTCCTATATTTTCTAGGATAATTATTGTTGCTTTCAAATATTTCATTCATAAGTTTCTTAAAGTCTACTTCAATGATTGGATGATATTTGGGCTCATAAAAGATCATATTGATAGCCCTAGAATGATGTTGGAATGACGTCGACAGTACCATATTTCCCTTAACTTTAAGACGTGCATTTTTTTCACCTATTTTGGAATTCTACTGGGTCACGTGGTTTGTCATGATGGTATATTGGTGGATCTTGCTAATTTTTTTATCATTGTCGACCTACCACTATCCGTGATAGTAAAACAATTACGAACGACTTTGGGACATACAAGGTACTATCAGAAATTTATCAGAGGATCCACGGAGGTAACTGCCCCTATGGAGAAATTATTGAAGAAGGATGTTAAGTTTCAATGGAGTGAACAATGCCAAGAGAGTCTGGATGTTCTGAAGAATACGACGGTTATCACACCCATATTAGTATTTCCAGACTGGAAGAAAGAGTTTCATGTACATGTCGATGCATCATCTATCACACTTGGCATTGTTCTTGTGCAGACAGGCAAAGGATATAATGATCATCCCATCACATTTTCCAGTAGGAAATTATCAACAATAGAGAAGAACTAGATACTGATAGAAAGAGAAGGACTAGCTATGGTATATGCTCTTTAAAAATTTTGACACTATTTGTTGGGAGGACATTCTAAGATGTACAGACCATTCTGGGTTGAAATATATGGTCAATAAGCCAGTTTTGGGGAGGGAATATTTTTCAATGGCTTCTCCTCTTCCAGGAATTTGACTTTGAGATCGGTGTTAAACTAGGGAGACTGAATTCAGGACTAGACCATCTGTCGATGCTAGAAAGTGGAGTTGAACTAGGTAATCTCGATGATAGTCTTCCCAATGCACAATTGTTTACAATTAAGATGTTTGATGATCATTTTAGAGATATTGTGCATCTCTTAACTACAGGGTTTTCACTAGAAGGATTCATTACAACAAAGAAGAAACAATTAGCTGTCAAGGCTGGATATTTTTAGCTAATCGCTGGACAGTTATACAAAATGGGACCATATGAAATTCTTTGTGGCTGTGTTTTGGAACATGAGCGACCGATAGTATTGAATGAAGTGCATGATGATGTCGCAGGAGGACATTATGAATGTAAAGAAACAATGCATAAGATTTTTCAAAGTGTCTTGTGGTGGACTACTTTGCATGTAGATGCTAGAGATTATTGTTGCAACTATGATATCTTCCAACGAACTGGGAATCCTTCACGATGAGATGAGATGCCGCTAGTACCATAGATAAGTTTAAAGGCATTTGAAAAATGAGCTGTTGATTTTGTTGGATCTATTAATCCACTAGGGAAGAGAACGGGTGCATGTTACATTATCACTATGACATATTACTTGACCAGATGGGCTGAAACAATGCGGGTAAAGGATTGTACTGCTACGACCATTACAATATTTTTGTTTGACAGTGTTGTGACTAGATTTGGATTCTCAGAGATTTTGATAAGTGATCAAGGTACTCACTTTGTAAATTAGTTAATCAACAAATTAACTTTAGAATTCTAGATTCAACACCGGAAGACGACACTGTATCATCCACAAGCAAATGATGTTGTCGAGGTATTCAATAAGATCCTGGAGAACACATTGATGAAGATATGTAATGCTCAAAGAGATTATTGGGATCATAAGACACCTGTAGTATTATGAGCATATCGCACCACTTGTAAAACGTTGACATGCCAAACTCCATTTCGACTAGTTTATGGACAAGAGGTTGTTATGCCGATGGAATGTATTGTACCTAGTTTGAGAATAGTCACGACTACCGAAGTGACTGATGTTGGTGGTATCAAAGAAAGATTGTTGAATCTTGTACAATTAGAAGAAGATAGATTTGTAGCAAGATATTATCAAAACGTCAAGAAGACGTGACATATATCTTGGAACGACTGACACATCATGTATAAGCAGTTTCATATTGGAGACCTTGTTCTCCTCTATGACAGTAAGTTTTTAAAACATATTAGCAAGCTTTGAATGCATTGGCTGGGACCATATATTATCATGCAAATCACCGAAGGAGGAGTAGTGCAATTGCATAAATTAGATGGGACACCCTTCAAAGGGTTGATGATTGGAAGTCATCTAAAGCCTTATCAGGATAGTCATAGTTTGCTCGAGTGAAAGTTCAAAAAGTGAAGGAAAAGTAGTAAAAAAAACAAAAAAGAACCAGTTGCAAAGTTTATGAGTGTTATTGCTGCAAAAGTTATGAGTGTTTTTTTTCAAAAGATTATGAGTGTTTTGTAAAAAGAAGAATTGATATCACAAAAATATAGAATGCTTTCGTAGAAGAAGAAAAGTGTTGCAGACTAGATGTCTGTTGCAGAAGAAGAATCGTTGTCACAGACTATATGTTTGTCCCAAAAGAAGAATCATTGTCGTAGACTATCTGTTTGTCGCAAACAAAAGTTGTGTCGTAGGATCTATGCCCGTCGCAAGAAAGGAATTTATGTTGCATGATGGATTGTGGTCACAAGTGACACCTGTCTAGTAGTTAATATGAACACGAAGGAGATTTTTGTGGCATACTTTTTGGTCACTTCCACCATTAATGCACAATAACTACAGATGAACTAACAGGCGAAGTGATGGTTTGATTAGTGGTTTCTTTAAAATGATTGGAAAGATTCCTCTATGTGACGTAAATAACTACCACATTTTCCATTTATGACAAGATTGTGTGAATGAATGACTTAGTGAATGAGTAAACATATTTCATCTTCGTGCCAAAGCATCATTCATTCCATTACATCCGACTAAGTGAGATTTCTATGCTGAACTGTTTGTCTGCAATTGTAAGAGCCAAAGCTATTTTTCATAGAGTATGATAATTTTTGTCTTGAGCACTAGCACTATTCAAGAATCAAGTGTTAAGACTGCATTTCCTACGCCAATCATGGAAGAGCATGAAGAGGTTGTTTCACATCCAGAGCCGATGATTGAAGTGATTTTACGGCTGGGGCATCCTGGTACATCAAAGAGGAAACATTCTACTAATTGAAAACCATGAGGAACAATACCTCCACCAGATGACGAAGTAACAAGATCTGCATCCATGTTTCCAAATTATGTCCNGACATCCTGGTACATCAAAGAGGAAACATTCTACTAATTGAAAACCATGAGGAACAATACCTCCACCAGATGACGAAGTAACAAGATCTGCATCCATGTTTCCAAATTATGTCCCGTTGAGGCCAGCATATGCGCTGAAGGTCATTGTTGGTAAAAATTCCAAGTATTTGTTGGTCGCGCCAACAATACCTAAAGGAGTTCAGGTAACAATGAATATTATTCCCAGTTTATAGAAATTGAGAGTCATCGACCATGACCTTCGGAAGTTCTCGAAGCATGTGATGAACAGATACATGAACACTATCAGGGAAACCGAGGATGCTCCTATCCAAATAGTTCTGATGGAATGTGAAAGAGGATGGGATAAATATGGATATTGTCACTGATGCACATGCCTCACATCAGAAGTTAATGCCTATGTGAAACAATTACTGGTATGTTTTCCTGGTGGATGTATATGGCTCGACATGAAAATTTTAGTGGATGTCGAGCTGATAACATCAATTACAAAACTCCCCCTTGTAGGAATCGACCCAACACCATTTTTGGTTGGGAAAGACCAAGGTACAAATTTGACAAACCGAATGAAGGAGAAGTATGAGTTGACGAGGGATAAAAGAGGATTTTCCATTGCCTCCATAAATGACATGATCGTTCAGTTTGCAACCAAGGTTCTATCCATCAAACTTCTCAGAAAAATGTGATAGAACCAATGCACTGGTGGAACAATTAATGCGGTAGAGCAGTGCACAACGAGTGTCTAGATGAAATGAGCGACCTATCTGCTAAATGAGCTATTAGAAGATGATGAGGATGCACAAGGAAATGGTAACCCCTTTAACTATTCTTGGTTGTTAATTTTGATTTCTTTTGTCGCATGGGAAGAACCTCCTCACTACCAAGGGGTCGATGTCTCTGTCCCATGCTGAGGAGTTCAATACTAGAATCTCCGGTTCGATAAAGACAACCCAAAGATGCATAAATATAATAATGTTGAATTTTTCCTACAAGGATAAGAACCTAGGAATTTTGTTAGGAAGTAGGCCATAATTACAGAGGAAACCGTCAAACAATTTTGTAACATTATCAGATTATCGATTGGGGTCCCACTGTTTTTTTTAGCTGTGATAAGACTTGTAGAAGCAATGCTTAGCCACGTAGTTTTAGCTATCTGCTGTTGAAATTGATGAAATTATTCAGGACTTGCCTAAAGAGTGGAAAGTTCTTATCACATAGGATCATATATCTGGAGAGGAGGAACCATGATAGGATGATCCATCGAAGAAGAAGAATAGAGACCAGGGGGTTATCCACTAGCATAAGAAACCTCAAGAAGCTCTCCCACCGACAACAAAAATGAATCTGGCGCGGCCCCAATAGATCCAAAGTTGGGAGATAAAAGAGAAAATATGAGACAAGTCACAAGAGGAGGAAGGACGATAAATCATCTAGGATCATCGGTATTACAAACGATGATTATATCTTGATATCTGATAGAATGGAGGAAGTAGCCATGGAAAGTTTCAGGAAAATGGATGAAAGGAATACTTAACTAGTAAGTAGCATTATTGATTTATTGCAGATGCTTTGTATTGTCATGAAATATGTAAGAATAACGATAGACCAAATGCCATACTCGACTATATCATAGGACCAAGCTGCCCCATTTGAAGAGCGACCTGTCGAGGAATTGTCGATAACCCCACGAACAAAGATTCAATTCGTTGGTCAACAACATTTTCACTTCTTGGGGAAGTATATGAACAACTTACTCCTTATTTACTTTGGGGGGGATGTGACACTTAACAAGGGAATTCCAAAGCTTAATGCAGTGGTCAAGGACATTGGTGATGTGACTTTTGATTTTTCTGCAGTACCTATGTATCAATTACATACCATTCAACATGTTTTAGTGGAGGATATGAATATTTGATCAACATAATTCATCAAAGAAAGCTGTGTCGTCGTTGAAGCATTAAGTCAAGGAGACTGAGAATAAAGCCAAGACTTGGAAGGATGAAAGACAGTGACTGGAATAAATAGTCACTTTGAATTGTAGGAACTTTATAGATGAAGGCATCACACTATAAATGTTCGTGGAAGAAAAATTCTTCAGATTAGGTGAGATCATCGAGGACCTCCACAAGAGAGTCATGTAGTTGGAATCGAATATGATGCCTAGTACACCACCAGAGGTACTAGAAGAGCGGAAGAAGGAAGCAATTGAGGCTGCACAAAATATTGGAAAGGCAGAAGAACTTTGTGCTAAAGCAATCAAACATGTTCCGCATTCATGGGAAGCCTTGATCGACGAAAAAGAGATGGAATAAGAAAACAAGAGTAAACAAAGGAGTTTGACCAACTACTTCAATCAATTTTATAGAAGTAATAATAGACTGAGGCACTCACTACCTTAGTTCCACCCTACTTACACAAACCAACCTCTAAAGCACCTATGAATTCTTCAATAGATGTCCAACTCACTCTCTCTGCAAAACCTTAGACTTAACATGATTTTCACTACAAAACCATTTTCTCCTATCTTTGATGGTTTGCAAAATGCTTGCATGATCCTTTTATATGGAAGGTTCCTTAACCATTTCCCCCCTTTTGAGGTTCCTTTCACTATGCCTCACACCTAGGGTTCCTTTCACCATGTCCAACGCTAAGCATACCCAAAACTAGAAAATTCACATATTAAGGCATTTGACAATTGCAACCTCCTCCTCTAACCCCTCAATGGACATAAATCAAAGATTTCCCAACAGCTTCTCATTGTAATCCCTCCAAAATCCACTAACTATCCAAGTTGTTCAAAAACTTATTTAAAGGAAACACTCAACTCTTTCCCAAGTTAAATACTTATTAAGTCATCTAAGAATAGGCATGACTTGATTGATAAGTTTTCCTCATGCTTTCATTGTATTCCTATCATACTTACCTAAGATCATATAAATGATCAATCAAGGGCACCTATTGGTGTAGGAAATAAATTCCTTACAACTTGCTTGTGAGTCCCATTTACAAGGAATTGGGTGAAGAATTGTCGAGTGTGTTTTACTTTCAATTGGTTCACATTGTGTACATATTCATGTAGGAAGGAAAGGCCTCACAACTTGCTTATGATTCCCATTTATAAGGAGCAATGTGAATAATTGTTAAGTGTGTTTTACTTTCGACTGGTGCACATTGTGTATTTTGATTTCACAAAGAATATTTTGGAGGGAGCAATATTTTGCTTGAAACACTCATATTGTAAGTTCTTTCATTTTTTTACAAGTTCTTTCCACGTCTTAGGTTTGTTGTGAGATTCTATGTTGATGCCGCAACATAGTCTACTTGGTGAGATTTCCCCGATATTATCATTGGCTATACCTTCTCAATGGTGTTAATGGGCACTAAAGTCTTGCTTTAAAATTTTTAAGCAATGAATAAAAACATGGTTAAAATGTCCATGTGTTATCCATCACGTGTTGTATCAATGAGCCTTTATGCAAATGTCGTTTCGACCAATTTACTTGCTTATAATTACCATTTGTAAGGAGCATGGAAATGTGATTTCATGGTTTATTATTATGATGTAGTTTCTTAGGGTTTATTATATTGACAAATGCTTGTATGGTTTGAGGATAGTGTGAACCATATCATAAAAGGCTATAATAGATGCATGGTCATAATGTGGAAACTATGGTAGGTCATTCCCCATATTAGTTTATGATGGGTGCATGATCATTAAGTCAAAATTATGGGTGGTCATTCCCCGTATTAGTTTAAATACTTTGTTGTTATCGGATAAATCTACTCAATTGGAATCAAGCCAGATATCTCTAGTACAAGTGGATCTAGAACAAATCAAATACATAATACAACCTACTTTCCTAGATCAAATCGAAATGCCAGTTAACAGATAGATCGCTTACCTGAAATATGCAAATCCTCTTCTCTCTTTGTTGATCCAAGCTCTAGAATATTCAGATCTCTAGCTGTAAAACCCTGTCAAGCAAGTGGAAACAAGCAAACAACATATGCGTATCCAAACATATATTGATATAAGCTAACAGTTAAGGAAGAAAGCTTTAAACATCATTAACACAATAATGTTTATGGAAAGATATTTGTATTAATGTAATCAAGGAGATACATAGAATTATATAGGAAAGAACATCACAACCTAGCATTAATGCAACAGTATTCCATCCAACAATCCAAGCGAAATCCTCCAAAGCAAGATAGGGGTCACCTCGAAATTCCACCAGCATAAGAGTACCATAGTTTGGGGATTAGGCAAAAGGTTGACACATGGCTCAACAGGACGATATTTCGGTGTAACTGAATGCCCCCCGAAGCATGAAGTTAGAGGAATATGATAGGTGAATGCTTTGCAAAGTGAAGACATCTAAGGAAAGGATGTTGGCTAGAAGTTGCTGCAGTACCACTGACTCAAATCTCAAATGACTCATAACACGGCTGCCGACCAATACAATGCAGAACCATGGTAGGAGAGACCGACTGAACATAATCATGGCTACTATACACAAGCGTAGATCCATGATGAGATGATAACACAACCATGACCAATACAAAGTGGATGCGTGGAAAAAAACTCCATCGCTACCTGGGCGAAGATATATGACAACGCAGGGTCTTCAAGCCAAACCCGCAAGGATACAAATCTAACCATGTGATTACAATGTCTTGACGTCGAACATGGTAGAAACCACTTGATTACCAGTCATTAATGTAAAATTTTAACAAGTGTGAGGGAAATCACCATTGATGTCATTTATTCCCAAGATATCTTAGTACATACCATCGAATGTGAACACAGTACTTGGAGTCAAACAATCGATGAGATCTTTCAATCAAGAGCCAATGATGTAAACTCATGTTGAAAGTGAGGTAACCTGCCATTAAGGCATGCAGGCCCAAGGTACTCGTCTTGGTTTCTAAGTCCAATTCTCGAATAAGGAGCTGAAGTCGATAGGAATAGACTCGTCGAAGGAGGGCCATGATGAATCCCCCATCATCGACACGAAACATGATCAAAGATGTTTTGGAGTAAACTGGACAATAGAGTGATGTACGAAACTGACTCAGGGATAACCAACATGATAGAAGGTAAACTGATTGCATATAGTGAACATATGACTATACTTCTCATGAACATGGGCATGGCATGACTTGGCAGTATTGACACGAGAATGATACCAATCCCCCAATGCAACTAATGGTGAGAGTATTCTTGGACAACTCAAAGGAGTAAGAAGACTCTAGGAATTGACCGAACTCGAAGACAAACGGATTACCCAAGTACTGAAATGCATATGCAAGTGAGTGCCATGTTCAAGAGTGACTATGTACTGCCATAACAAAATACAAACTCTTTTCTTAATTTCCCCATCATGATTTATGAGTACCTATTTGTTTTTTAACGAGCTAGAAAATGGTAACAAAAGCTTGATATAGCTCATCAAGCGATGAGTCCATTCTCATATTTTTTATGAACCTGAGAAAGGAGGGGTTCATTCCCAGAAAGGGTCCTTCACCGTTTGATTTTACAAGTCTGATGAAAGCAAACTCATTTGTCATTTCATGTTTAGAGAGTCTGAAATGACTAAGAAGACTCCAAAAAGTCCTTTTTCGTAAATAAGGCTAGTTAGTCTGAAAAAGAGATAACCTACCCTTGACTAGTCGACTGTTTTGATTCTTTTACAAGTGTGAACGTAAGAAGTTCGTTTGGTAATCTTTTTTTGTTTTAAGGAGACTGAAAAGAGCTTAAATATAAATCCATAATGAGTTCTTTTTTCATAATCCAATTTTAATGAGTCTGAAAAATAGTAAAAGTATACTCGCTACCTCTTCACTAAATTTTAATGAGCACGACAAAGGTATAAAAGGCACTCGAAATATTTTTCATGTTTGAATCCATAGCACAAAAAAGCGATAAAATAAGCTCAACCAATTTTCATGTTTTAACCAGAGCATGAAAAATGAAAAGTAAGCTCAACACCATCTTACTATTTTTAATGAGCTCAAAGATCAGTTGAAAGAATGCTCAAGGTATATGCTTCATTTTTTAACGAGCTTGACACAGAATAAGAACTATGCTCAAAAGAGTTGTTTCATGGTTTAACGTGCTCGAAACTAAAAGAAAGTATGCTCAAAATGGCTTCCATTGATGGTTGATTTCCCAACATGATATCTAGTGGTCAGTACTTGCCCCTAGTATAACTGTCAAGTAGCTAAATCCCAACAAAGCTTTGTTTTGTCTATTTTACAAGCAGATGAAAAGAAGGCTCAAAAGTTGAGTCTTGACATAATGGAAGAATTCGTTTCATTTTTTTAACAAGCTTGAAACGAAAAAGGAACTGTGCTCAAGGTCAGTTTTATTTTTTAATGAGCTTGAAACCAAGAAGAAACACTGCTCAAGGCAACCTTTTTCATTTTTACACAAGCTTGAAATAGAAAGTAACTATGCTTGTGGGGACCTGTTTCATTTTTACGCAATATTGAAACAGAGAGTAACTATGCTTAAGGATACCTGTTTCATTTTTACACGAGCTTGAAACAAAAAGTATCTATGCTTGTGGGGACCTGTTTCATTTTTACGCAAGATTGAAACAAAGAGTAACTATGCTTAAGGAGACCTGTTTCATTTTTACACAAGATTGAAAAAAAAAGTAACTATGCTTGAGGACATCTATTTCATTTTTTAACAATCTTGACATAGAATGGGAACTATGCTCACAAGCATCTATTTCATTTTTTAACGAGCTTGACATAGAATGGGAACTATGCTCACAATGTCTGTTTCATTTTTTAACGAGCTTGACACAGAAAAGGAACTATGCTCACAACGTCCGTTTCATTTTTTAACGAGCTTTACACAGAAAGGGAACTATACTCACAATGTCTATCTTAAGCCAACATGATGTCCATAGGTTGGTGGGTTTCCCCTTTACATAAGAAGCTAGTGACTAAACTCCAGTATGATGTCCAAAGCCTGGAGCCATGCCCCCCATTTTACCTATGATGGGAAGAAACTAACTAGAAGGGGAAAGAACCACAAGAACATGCGGGACATTTAGGGAAGTCTAATGACTAGGAGTCATATGATGATTGGGTTTAACGAAGGAAAGCTATTCAATGGCCACAATCTTCCCATCATGGGGAAAATAAATCACTCGAAAGAGTGTGGACACTATAGATTTCATGGCATAAACATAATCACATCCAAGGAGAAGATTAAAATCTAAGGGACCTTGGACTACCATAACATCGATACAGACAGTTTTTCCTTCCAAAGTAATGGGAAACTGAGGAAGGATCCCTAAAGGCGCTGTAGGTCTTTGATTAAAAGCCGGTATCTGATCAGTGGCTGGAACAAGCAAAGGAGAACCTATGGATTGCCAAGCAGTAGAGGATTGAATGCTAATAGAAGCCCCTTTGTCAATTATAGTGCAGAGTATAGTCTTAGAATTAACTCGCATAGCTATCTAGAAAGGAACACTCGAATGAAGACGATATTCTGTTAGGTTACTCCAGTCAAAGGAAATAACCTCACTACTTGGAGAGGGTTCTCTTGAAAGAGACATAAATTCTTCTTGCATAGAACAATCAGAACTAACTATGAAAACTTCAGCTAGATGGTTTTCACTCTCAATTAGAAGAGAGGGACAATACGAATACTATGTCGAAGGGACTACTTCAGTCTCAACACTCTCTGATGAAAGAGTAGGATCCGGTGGAGATAACATCTACTCGACCACTTTAACTTCACTCTCCAAAGGAAGAGTGGGATCAACCATGGATGGACTTGGATTGACCGCTTCAACTTCATTCTTTAAGGGAAGAGTGGGATCGACCAAGGTTATAACTGGATCGACCACTTGATCAACTAATGGAATGTCAAGGGGAAACTTATGATAACTGGTTGGAAGCCGTTGTTGAGGAACAGTAATATCTTCCAACAACTTTGAAGCTTCATCCAAGCGAGGACAAAGGTAAGTGCGGTGCATATCCTTACATAGTAAGAAAGGATACCTAACCTTTCCTTTTCGATTCTTAACCAAAGAGTCACTGGTTGATGGGGCATTATCAGCATGATGATTAGAGACTGATGACACAGGATGTTTAGATCACACTTCTGACACAAGGGAAAGACTAGGACAGTCCTTGAGAAGGTGATCACCCTTGCAAAGTCTACAAGGGAACTTAGCTTTACGGGTGTCAGAAACAGGTACATCAATACTCCCAGCATGATGATCAGTGGTTGGTGGGATTCCAACATGATTATCAGAGGTTGGATTTGTAACCTTCTGCTTAGATTTCTTCATCTTAGCCTTCCTTTTGGTCTTCTTTTTACCTGCCCGTTTACTAACATTAGATTTTTCAACAAGTGAAGAGGAAGAAAGGGAAGTCGATTCAACATTCGACGAAGAAGGAGAAGGATTAACATGAGGTTTATGCTCATGCGGAAAAGGACCAGGATCCAACACAAAGGGTGCATTTGGTATGATAGGATTGGGGAATAACCATGCAGGTAATCCTATAGTCAATCTGGGAAGGTTCAAAGTGGCCATGAAGGGATGACCAACAAAATCACAAGGGGGAGAAACAAAAGACATACCCTAAAAATGGGTCTCTTGACTGGTGGTCCCGGGAGAGTCTCCCATATTTGAATTCTCTAAGAATCTTTGAAATACCAAACAAGATCAAACACTACTCAAGTCTAAAATCCACAAATAAACTGTGTGAATAGGAGTGGATCAAAAGTCAGGACTCTCACAGGATTATCAAGGCTATGATGCCAAGACGACCAAAAGGTCAACTCAGTTGGTCACAGGAATCCTAAGAGGGTCTCCCAATATACGCTAGGTATGGGGGATCTCAACTCCGTAGTGGTGTTGTCTAATGCACAACCGTTCGAAAGGGGCCCTCCGATATACAATCGAGTACGAAAAATGAAAGTGGATAAATCGAGTACAAATTTCATGGCCTTGTACATTATTATGATGTAGTTTCTTAGGGTTTATTATATTGACACATGCTCCTATGGTTTGAGGATAGTGTGAACCATATCATAAAAATCTTAATAGATGGATGGTCAATATGTAGAATCTATGGTAGGTAATTCCCCATATTAGTTTATGATGGGTGCATGATCACTAAGTCAAAATTATGGGTGGTCATTCCCCATATTAGTTTAAATACTTTGTTATTATTATTATGAGGAATATGGGATTCCATGAGGTGTGATAAGGTAATTTATGGCTATATTTGGAGGTCACTACCTGAAATATTAAATATTTTATTGCACCAAAATGAAAACTCTTGTGGTGGTGCCTGTGTGATTTGTGATTTAAGTTTGCATACATGATATTTTTGTATTCTAATTCCTTTTTCATTAATGGCTTTTCATATGACTCATATATTTTTTCTAGGTAAATTATACTTAAGCAAAGAACAAGAAATTCTCTTTATTTCGAGGATGGTACCCTAGGTAAACCCTATATTCTTTAGGGTGCAATTCCATTACAACAATATAATCATTTGTTCTCAACATGTCACTTACAAGAATAGAACTTGGGTAGGGAGCATAACAACCCATCCCATAACCACTCTAACTAAACCCAATTAGCATATACCTCATCTATTTATAAACAAAGTTCAGAAATATTATAGCCGTAACTATCCAACTACCTTTCATATATTTAGATAAGGATCCCACAAAATCCAACTACCTTCCATCTCTTTATAAAATTATCCCACAAAGGCAACGAGAGGTGGAGAACAATGCATATTGAGGATATATTGATTTTGTAATAGTATTGCAATATTCATATCAATTCTTTGCATCCTTGAGGTTCTGATAGTGTTGAATGATAAAAATAGTACTTTTAAGAGGTTCAAACATTGTATAGGTGAAATAATTTTGGTATAATATTGGTTTTTTTGCTATAATTATGATTTTTATGTAATACCCAAGTTGTTGAGCCTCGGATGTATGATATTTGATGCGACTTATGTTATTTTTCATTATGGACTTATGATATTTTATAAGGTTGTGGAATTATGTTCATTTGCATGAATAATGTGGTTAAGCCTTATGATTATTTTTTGATAATGTGAATTTGGACTTGGGAACTATTATTAATATTAATGTTATTAATGAAATCATTGCTATCTTTGAATGTTCTTACTATTGATTAAATAAACAAATGGCCCAACCAAGGAAACAAAAAAATATGGGGCACCATGGATTCCACAAACTGAGGGGGAAAGGGGACATTCCAAGCACCTTATAACTTATTTTTGGCTTAAGATTGTCCATCCTAGTTCATATTTACACCTTGGTGACATTAATAATGTTGGTAACCCAAACCTTGTACAATGAACCCTATTATTGATATTTTATGAAGTTAATATTATATCTTTTTCACGCCTTAGTGTCCCTCTATTTCCGAGGGCGCCCTCCTTGGGAAGAGATTCCCTCACATTTATGTGTTTTTGGTCATTTTCTGAAACTTTTTCCTAGTTTTTAGGGGTTGTAAGTTATTTTCTAGTTTCCATTCTTACACTATGCATTGATGATCCTATTTTTGTGCTTCCATGGTATTTATGACCCTATTGGATTCCTTCTCTCACGTATTTCACCCCCTTTATGTTTTGTAACCCCCCTTATGTATTAGTGTGCCTCCATGTGCTCTTCATGGCTCCACTCCTTGGTTTTTGGTAACTCCTTCTCATGGTGCTAATTCGGGAAAGGGAATATCCTAAATAAGCCACCACTCCACTAATTCAAGTTAAAACTCAATGATTAATATTAAACCTTACCTTTATCTAATTCGCATTGATCCCTTTGGGTTAGAGTTGGACTCATAGTACTATAAATTCATACGCCCTCTCCTTGTTGAAGCTAATCTTGAGCTTTGGACCACAAGACTTATGTTATCTATCCATGCTGGTAATGTTGGTAGTATTGGGAGTGTATTTAGAATTAGAGTTAGTATAGTTGTTTTCCATTTTCTTCCATTCTATCACTCTACTAGTCCAAGTTCTTGCACATGAATCCAGGAAATGGGAATGACGAGCTAGGTCATATCTCATAGACAATGGAGACATACATGAACGTAGTAGTGGGAAGCATTGTGGTTCTCAGAAGAGGTAGGTTCGGGACTTGATAGAGTAAGTGATACCATACCTGTGGATCCATGGTATCAACTTGGGGGTGACCTATTCAAGCGAGCAATGTTTGACTGTGTCTACAATTGGGAAGAAAGTTAATCTAATGCAGCTAGTTTCCCACATCTTGAGGTAAGTATTTCTCATATGATGTTATTTATGTTTAGCATATTATTATGATGATTATGTGAAATGGAGGATGCATTGATTTATCTATGTTCTTGATTATTACATGTCAAAATATGGTTACTATAAGAATGGACTCTATAAGATTCAAACCCACGATGATATTCATTCTAAATTTCTTTCTCTTCTTCAATAATTGTATTCATGATTCTACAGTATTGGGAGGGGAGAAACCATATGATATGGTTATCCAATATATAATCATTCATATGGTGTGGGAACCATTCCATTTTTTCTAGAAAATAATTTCAAGTAAGGATCACCTTTTGTTTCATCAAAAAAGCTTTCTGGATGACCAAGATAGGTTTGTTTTGGTCCAACAGTTTTCTTGGTGCCAAGTTGAGCTCACCAGTTGTTAGATTGGAAATATTCTATGAACGAATATGCTCCTATTTTAATATATGAATTTGAAGAATGTAATATGAATGTAATATCGGTTGGTTGATGACTGGAGGGAGGTAGCCATACAATCTAAAATATATTAATTAAAAATGGTTGTAAGGGACGACCATTGGGAGGTGATTTTGTGGGATGTGATTGCAGCCAATGCCTTTTGTTTTTCTTTGGTTGTGGTGTGGTTGTAGGTTAAATCCTACATATGTGTCTTGATGAGTGATTTCATTAATTTTCAGCCTCACCAATATCACTCATGTAACAACACCAAAAATTAACTTAGTTTGCAAAAAAACATAACAACAATACTCTTTTTTTCTAACAATTGTGGTTTTGGCGTTAATACAAATTTTAATGCATGAATGGGTTTTAGGAACTTATTATCACTAAGGATGATGAATAATATTATTTCATCACTTTTGTTAAAATTTTAAACATTGGTTATTATATATTTAATTAAGTATTGCAACTTTAGTTATAATTTAATCTCTAGAGTTAAAGTTTTAATTATTTGAGTGAATGATTAGTTAGCCTAACTGTAACTTATTTGTATCCATTGTGCTTAAAATTAACTTAGTCCTAATTTTAGCATCTTTGGCCTTGTTTAAGGTTCGGTGAAACTACAAAGTGGTATCATAGTTGAAGGTTTCAACACTACGGCTATTGGGCCTTCTGCGAAGTTACAAGTCACTCTGTAAATATGCATTTTCATTGGATAACTTGGATGCATGCACCTTAATATAGTTTCAAATGTTAGTTTTAGTTGATTAAACTATTAGCTTGGTATTGATATGGAGTTTATGTTCATCCAGTAAGGAGAGATCTTGGAAGTATTTCTATCCCCCTTGTTTAGTCAGAAAAATTGTAACTTAGAGAAGTTGGATAGTTACTTTATATACCAGAAGAAAAGTAGTTTTAATGATAATGAACTTATACCAATGTGTAGTTTACTAACATGATTTTGATAATTAACACATTGCAATTCCCATTGAATGATTGAGAAAGCAGTGTGACCACTAAACTGATATTTTAACCAAACATGTGAAGACTAAAGATTCAACAAGTACAAGTTTAGCAATAAGAAGTCAGAGATTGGAGATGGATTTTGAGGAAGGACAGAAACCATATAGTCGCAAAGAGGAGTTTGTTGAGGGAAGAAGGCCAATTAGACATAAAAGGAGCAGTGAACCATTAAGCTTGGAATATTCATTGAGGAAGTGTAGAGAGGATAATGAAAGGATAATTCATATCCAAGAGCAGATTATGAATGTTATAAAATCATTGAAGACCATCCAAAGATCCACTGAAAAAGACATAAAATAGGTTATGTGAGGTGTAGATCATATTCAAGGAGACCTTATCACTCACATAGAAAGAAGGGGTATGCTTCAAGTAGTACAGAGAGTAGTCCTGAAATATCCCCAATGAGATACAAGAAGAGGAGGTTTGCTTGAGATGAAGTAATATGAGAGCTTAGAATAATTAAGCCCCCAACTTTTGATGAAGAAGCAAAGAAAGGAGAAGACGTTGAATCATGGTTGATGGGACTTATGAATTTCTTCTAGTTGCACCAATACACACCTAATATGGAATTACAAGTAGCCATATACAATTTGCAAGGAAAGGAAAATATATGGTGGGATAATCTAGTTAATCTAAAAGAAATTGACGAAGACTTAATCTCTTGGATGAAATTTAAGAAGTACTTCCAGAAGGAATACCTCTCTAAGAATTATTATGACAAAAAGATGGAAGATATCATCGAGGTTAAGTTAGGAAGCATTACTATGGATTCCTATAAGAAGAATTTTCTAGAACTTTTGAAGTAAGAAGACTTCATCAAAGATGAGAAGTTAAAGATTCAAAGGTTCCTAAGTGGTATTCCTAAATATTATAGAGATAAAATCCAGTATGATAGACCAAGGAACCTTGAGGATGGCATCTGGAAGGAAAAAAACTTATATGGACATAATAAGAGAAAGGACCCATATCAAAAGAATTGGAAGTATATGAAGAAGAACAAACATGAGCAGAGAAAGAAAGGTTTGCATCCTTCAAAATTCAGAAATGGTAACTCTTATCAACATTGATAGCCAACGGAAGAGCCTTAATGGAAAATAACACCTGTGGAATGTTGGATATACAAGGAAAAGAACTTTTCCAGTCAGTGCTTATGTGAGAAGAATAACCTTCACAACATTCAAGAGGATTCAACTATTGGAGGTGTAGGTGGAAGTGTTCAGAGGATCTATACAACCCTGGATGCCTGAAAGCTAACCACTAGTCTTGAATGATTGAGGTAGCAGGTAAGATTGCTAATAAAACCATAGATTTTTTGATTGATTTTGGAGTTAGAAATAGTTACATTGCACCTAATATAGTTGAGAAATGTCATTTGAATAAAATTAAACTTGAAACAACAAGTCTAGTACAATTAGCTGTGGGATCCAAGAGGAAAATCATAGAATTTGTAAAGATGCGTCATTTAGAAATGAATGGATTGAAAACCTTTGCAAACTTAAACATCATACCCTTGGGGTCATATTATATATTGATTGGCATGGATTGGTTTGATGCACACCATGCCATACTGGATTGTCATAATAAAACTTATACTTGTTTGGATGAAGAAGGAAACTGAGTGACATTTGAAGGTATACTTAGACCCATATCCCTGAGGCAGGTCTCAGCTCTACAATTGAAGAAATTTCTAAGAACGGGTGACATTTATATGCAATTCATGTAGAAGAGTCAAAAGAAGGAAAAGAACCATAACTATAGGATTATCCAAATACTACAAGAATTTGTAGATATATTTCGAGAACCTCCAGGAATTCCTCCTAAGAGGAACATTGATTTTTCTATCTACTTGATTCCAGGAACAATAACTTCATCTAAAGCACCTTATAGAATGAGTACTCCAGATTTGAAGGAATTACAAATGCAGCTAGAGGAGCTACTAATTAAAGGCTACATAAGACCCAATGTTTCACCTTAGGGAGCCCCTATATTATTTGTGAAAAAGAAGGATGGAACTCTAAGACTTTGCATATATTATAGGAAGTTGAACAAATCAATGGTTAAAACCAGGTAGCCCTTGCCAAGAATTGATGACTTGTTTTATCAGTTGAGGGGAGCCAAGGTGTTTTCAAAGACAAATTTGAGATCATGATACCACCAAATTATAATTAAGAATGAAGATATCAGTAAGACAAATTTAGAACAAGGTATGGAAATTATGAGTTCAGAGTGGTACCTTTCAGTTTAACAAATGCACTAGAGGTATTCGTTTGTTTAACGAGTGGAGTCTTAAAAAAATATAGATAAATTTGTGATTGTATTATTGAATGAAATCCTTTTCTATTCAAAGACATAAGAAGAACATGAATAACATCTAATGTTAGTAATGTAATTTCTAAGAGAACATCGATTGTATGCTAAATGATGTTGATGTATTTGTAACTTCGGAATGTATTCATCTATTTATATTATGTCTTGTAACCCGATGTTTATTCTGGGATGTGTCTATTATGTAATTGAGTCATGTTGTCATGCCCCGATGTTCCGATCGGGAGGATCTATAGTGTAAACAAGTCCTGTCAAGTCATTGAGGGTAACCCTCTGATTGTCTAAGGGTTAAAGTCCCCGCAGTTCAGGGCACTAGGGTTATTAGAATCTCCTAGTAGAGGTCGACCCTAGTAGGGTTTTAGTCATGTCAGGATTAGTATAAATAGAGAATTGGAGTCTCTATTTATCACACAACTCATACACACTCAAGTGTAGTGCATATTTGAGGAAGAAGAAGACACCGGGGCTAGTCAAGAAGAAGATTACTGCTGTCGGGAGATCACTTACTGTTTTGGTGCTGATTCTATCTCTAAGGAAGTTGCAGGGTTTTCTCCATTTATGGTTTCTTTGAGGAAAAACATTGTGTTCATTGTCTCTTGTGTTTGATTGCTGTTCTTGTTATTCTCTCAGTTAACGATCCTAATAATGCTAGCTTAATGTTGAAAAACTAACATGGTATCAGAGCTAACCTAAGAAGAAGACACTATGTAGTTGTGGGAACTTGGGATTCCTAGTTTGTGGATCTTCCTCCATAGATTTTCAGCAAAAGTAAGGTGGAATAACTCTCCTACTTAGGGCGCATCTTTCTATCGAAGCAAAATCCAATTTTGAGGTTTTTCAGTTTTGGACCCAACACGGTTGTCGAAAATTAGGGCTTTTCATAGAAGAGGAATTTTTCAGTGAGCCCAGGCCTGGATTGATCTCCTCCCCAAAATTGAAGTTAGGGATAAATTTCTAGGCATCTGGGTGGATAGATCTCCAGAAAAGCAAAACCCTAATTTTCTCCTAAACCAGCTCTGCAGGATTTCAGCTCAAGTTTCAGATCCGACATCTTGACCTGGTAAGATCTAAATTCTTTTGTATTTCCATTTGAGGTTCTCAGTTTAAGATGTCTCATCATACCAAGCTTGATGAAAAGCTTGAGGGAGCTGATAACTTTTGAGCCTGGAAGTATAGGATATCCCTGGTCCTGGAAGAGAATGAATTAGACTCCTAAATCCATGAGGAGGTTCTAGTTCTAGAGGGAGATGAGGAAAAGGCCTTACATAAGAAGAAGATGGTTATGGAAAAGAGGATCACTGCTGATTCTATCAAGGATCACCTTATCCCACAGGTGTCCTCTCTCAAGACACCTAAAGCTATGTTTGATGCCCTAACCAAATTGTTTGAAGGGAAGAACATAAACTGGAAGATGACTTTGAGGAATCAACTGAAGAATGTGAAGATTCAGAATGCATAAACAATCTAGTCTTAATTCACAAGGGTTTCTCAGATCAAGGAACAATTACAAGCTGTAGATGAAGAAGTGGAGAATGCAGAGATTGTGATGACAACTCTAAATGGCCTTCCTAGGTCATGGGATTCATTCATCCAGGGAATCTATGCTAGAAATAAGTTAGTCATATTCAGCAGACTATGGGAAGAATGTTCTCAAGAAGAAGCACTGATAGCAGCCCGAGAAGAGAAGATGGGAAGTGAAGATCAAGCTCTCACAGTTCACTCCAAGAAAGGCAGAAGAAGTACTCATCACTTCAAAGGTAAGAATCCTCATCATAGAGATAACAATAGAAAGAACCTATCTAGATCAAGATGTTATACATGTGATGAGATAGGACACTTTGTGAAAGACTGTCCTAAGAACAAGGACCACTCTCATAAGAAGAAGGGGAACAAAAGAAGACATCATGCTCATGCTCTAGAGGATGATGAACCATCCAAGAAGAGATCCAAATATGAAAGTGAAGATTCTTCAAGCGAGGATGAATATGTTTTGATTTTAGCTCTCACAGGTAACATTACTCATGGTAGTGATGATTGGCTTATGGACAGTGGGGCTTCCAAACATATGACTGGATTCAAGGAATCCTTTGTGAGACTGTCAGAACATGAATCACCTCACAAGGTGAAGCTAGAAGATGACTACCAATATCCAATAAAAGGTAGATGACTACCAATATCGAAGGCTTACAGAATATATTTCCCAGGATACAAGAAGATTGACATCGGCAGGGATGTGACATTTGATGAAGACACAGCTTACAACAAATCCAGAAAGAGACCTGCTGAAGAACCTAAAGAAGTAGAAGCACCCAGAATTCATGATACAACCATGAATGAAGAAACTCAAGAAGAAGATCGAGATTTTGAAGAACCACAAAGACCTGTAGATCCACCTCTGGAGAAGAATCCTCATAAGAGGAAACCTGCTTCGGTACAAGAACTTATCAAAGGTGCAGAGAGATATGGGGCTCCAGAAGAGAATCACAGAGAAAGAAAGAGGACCAGATCTTGCTCCAGGTATGTAGCTTTACTATGTGATTTCATTGATAAATAACCTTCCAGTTACGAAGAAGCGGTAGAACGAAAAGAATGGAAGGATGCTATGATCAAAGAATACCAATCGATCATGAAGAATGATGTTTGGGATGTTGTCCCAAGACCAGAAGGGAAGTCAATTGTAACTTCCAAATGGATCTATAAGATCAAGCATGCTGCAGACGGTAGCGTTGAAAAATATAAAGCAAGATTTGTGGCTCGGGGTTTCTCTCAAAAAGAAGGAATAGACTATGAAGAAACCTTTGCACCTGTAGCCAGATACACTTCCATCAGATCAGTACTTGCTTTGGCTGCAGTGATGAAATGGAAGATACACCAGATGGATGTCAAGACTGCCTTCTTGAATGGTGTAGTTGAAGAGGAAGTGTATGTAGAACAACCACTTGGTTTTGAAACATATGAAGGGAAGTCTCATGTGTGTAGATTGAAGAAAGCCCTATACGGTTTGAAACAGGAACCCGGGACCTGGTATGGCAGAATTGACAGCTTTCTATCCAGTTTGGGCTTTACCAAGAGTAAAGCAGATTCCAACCTTTACTACAAGGTTGAAGATGGCAACCCAGTGATGCTTCTGCTATATGTAGATGATATATTTGTGATAGGTACAGATGGGTTGATTGCTGATACGAAGAGAAATCTTGCTGCTGAGTTTTAAATGAAGGACTTGGGGATGATGCATTACTTTCTAGGTATGGAGGTGTGGCAGAGTGCAGATGGAATATTCCTTAGACAAGGGAAGTATGCAGTAGAGATCCTGAAGACGTTTGGGATGATGGATTGCAAGACTATGGCCACACCTATGGCATCGAACCTGAAGCTATTAAATGATGCTTCATCAGATTCGGTTGATGCTACGATGTATCGTCAGATGATTGGGTCATTGATGTACTTGACGAGCAAGAGACCAGATATTTGCTTTGCTGTGAACACCTTGAGCCAATTCCTGACAGATCTGAGACATGTTCACTTGACTGCTGCAAAGCATATTCTGAGGTACCTGAAGGGTACAGTTGATTATGGGCTCAAGTATGATGTGAATCAAAATATTAACCTGAAGGGTTATGTTGATTCAGATTAGGTAGGCAGTGCCATCGATAGGAAGAGCACTTCAAGGTGTTGCTTCAGTATGGGATCAGGTGTGATCTCTTGATTTAGCAGGAAGCAATCCTATGTGGCACTGAGTACAGCTGAAGCAGAGTATGTCGCAACTTGTTCAGCTAGTTGTGAGGCAGTATGGCTAAGGAAGCTACTGTCTGATTTATTTGATCTCCAATTGGATGCTACTTGTATACATTGTGACAACCAGAGTTGTGTGAAGTTGTCAGAGAATCTAGTGTTCCATGACAAGTCGAAGCATATCGAGATCAGGTACCACTATATCAGGGATATGGTGCAAAGGGGAGCAGTGAAGCTCCAATATGTTGCGATGGAGGAACATATAGCTGATGTATTGAAAAATCCATTGGCTAGGGTGAAGTTCGAGTACTTCAGGGAGAATCTTGGTGTTCTCCAGATAGAGGTTTCCTCCAAGGGAAAGTGATGAGTCCCATAGCCATTCT
>LPNX010410365.1:285020-308685 GCA_001517045.1 Pseudotsuga menziesii
CGCAGCTCCCTGATCTCATACTAAGTAACTTTTAGTATTAAGAACATTTTCTATTCTTGAACCCATTTATCATTTTCTTATTTATCATTTGTCGTTTTTATTTGCTCATTGTTATTTATCTTGATATGCTTATGCCATGTATATTTTATATTGTTTAAGTTGTTATCTCATACTTTGTTTATATGCTTATGCTCGGTGTATTTTCCATTTTTAAGTTGTGGTTTCATACTTAACTTTTAGTATTTAAGAACACTTTCTATTCTTGAACTCATTTATCATTTTTCTTTGTTCGTTGTTATTTTTATTTTGCCTACTTTTTAGTTAGTAATGTTCACTCAAATAAAATCACAAAATATGGGATAAATAATAAGAACAATCTAATATATGTTTCCTTATACCATATGTAAGGTCCCACTTTACTAGTCACCAAAACATCAAGAAGTTAAACTCAAAGTATGGAATATTTTTTACCACTATTATTATTATGCCTAGCTGATATATCATATAAAATCATATTCATGCAAGGCTTAAGATTATTATTATAATAATGCAAGATCCCAACTAACATCCATGGAAAAACATGAATACAAATGTTTGAAATATGAGAAAAATTAAATTTTATTTTTCTCTTAATTCAAGATGACTAAGTTCATAGGACAACTCATCACAACAATTTATTCTACATAAAACCATTATCACATAATACTAATTTTTTTTCCTTGAATGTTAGAAACACTTAATCACAAGTCAAAGAGAATATGTCATTAACCATTTCCATATTCGTATCAAAATTTATCCTAAAATGGCCACTAGTTCAACAATAGTCTTGAAACAACATCCTTAAAAGCTTTCAAGACTTACACAAAACTTGTCAACCAATAAAACAATTCATACATATACTATATGGAAAACAACATAAAGGTGTATATATCAATTTGATACAGAATACCATTTGAAACCATGTAATGATGTAATTCACAGTAATTAAACCAATTACCCATCATTCCAATATTACAAATGCATAATAATATTAGGTGGATGTACTGCAAAGTAAATGTGAATTACAATATTATTTAATGTAATTATGAATTACCAATTCTTGTAATTACTAGTCAATCCAACAAACCCACACATGCTCATACCGACATAGTCAATTATTAATCTATACACATGCATGCATACTATGTATTCAATTAACAAATCCACATGATTTAAGCATAGTAGTTTATGCATTTAACAATTGCAATATTTTCCAAGGAAGTGGGGCTACACCTCTCCTTTTCCGAGCTTACACACATTAATTACAAAATACATATCAGCAGGCACATTATTCCTCAATCTCAAAACTTATCTTATAGAAAGATGAGTGGAATTTGTAAATTTAAACTCAATACATAAGTCTAATTATGAAGTATGTTCATTGAACCATTTTGAGTCCACCTATGAGGTTTTCATAACTCAATTTTGTAATCTAGGCAATTTTGGGAAATAGATGATAAACCTATGGGGGTTTCTTTCTTGTAACCTGAATGTTTGTAAAATGATCGTGATAGTAAATATGGCTATTGTGATATGCACACAAACTATTTGTTAAAATTCCTCAATGGTTATAGGTTATATGTTGGTTAACTATGTAAAAATGGCAATTTTTCAATCTAGATTTGAGCTTTAGTTCATAGCTCTCTCATGTTGTTTCCTTCTCCCTGTGGATGTATCAAATAATCCTCGCCATTGGTGTTGTTTTGATTCTGTAGTTAAAGTTGTTTCTTTACTTTATGTCATATGTGTAAGTTATGCATGATAAGTTAAAACATGGAACTAGATTGCAAAGTATGCTTTGTGAAACTCACAATGGTAAATACGACTTGTTGAGACAAATCATACCTTTGATCCATGAATTCTATTGACACATTTATGTATGCCATAAATTATATGTGAGCCAGGATTGAGGTTTGATTGAAAGAACCAAAAATTCTGCTACTCGTAATCGTATAACCTCGTTGCCATTAATACTCTTTACAGTCAGGGTAGAATCGTATAATTGATATACTCATTGTATAACCTTGTTACAGGGTAGAGGTAGGTATCACTCCGTTATTCAGATATGTAATTACTCATATATTTCATTACTTATATAGATAGATTCAGGTACATACCTGTTGTGCTAAATAACCTGGAAGGAAGGGACATAAAAACAAATCCGCTTGCAGAACATGTGGTTTGATTTTTTCATTAAATGTGTTTGTAGCTCGGTATAAATAACTAAGTTCTTAAAAAAATGACATATGTTGAAAGCGATGCAAGTGTTGGTGTAAAACAGACGTACTCTTCTTCTTTGAAAAGAATAAGTATTCAGAGACTAGAAACTTCCAAAAAAGTGAGGTTTGATTTTAATAGAGGTAGGACAGGCTAAAGAAGGCGATTTAACCAATTCAATCCACTAATAAACAAGATAAAACTAAAATAAGATAGAGAATGAACTCAACTATCAAATTTTCTATATTAAGGTGAAACTAGTGCACATATGTTGACAACAAAGCAAGATATTACCTAAATTGAATGAATGTCATAGATTAAGAGATTACTTAAATCGAATGCATGCCATAGATTAATAGATTACCTAAATCGAATGCATGTCATAGATTGACAAACTGTTAGGAATCCTTTCCGGTGATAATATTATGTTTTGTTAGAGAGTTGTCAATGAAGAGGGGATGTTTATGTAAAATTCGATGACCCATATTACTTAAATCGAATGCATGCCATAGATTAATAGATTACTTAAATCGAATGAATGTCATAGATTGACAAACTGTTAGGAATCCTTTCCAATGATAATATTATGTTTTGTTAGAGAGTTGTCAATGAAGAGGGGATGTTTATGTAAAATTTGATGACCCATATGAATCAAACACAAATTGAAATCAATTATCAAAGGGGATACAAACCATTAGATAAACAAAGAGACATAAGAGAAGTTCAATCATTTTAACCAAATCTTAAGAGAATTTGAATCATTCCATCATACTACTCTTCGAGATGACCCATAAGTAGGATGCCGAAAAGAAGGAGAGAGATTAAAGATGTGAGATACTCGAAAACACATGATTTTCAATTGTTAATAAGAGTACATGGAATTTAAAATGTAGCCTTGGGGATGTGGAATCCTAGAGGTTATGCACATTTTTTAAATACCCATTGGTTTACATTTCTCTAAAATTGGTGATAAATGATTGTATTCCACATGAGGGTTCTACTTAAAAGAATATGTATACTTTGTGAAAACTGTTTATAATATTTATTGTTTATTTCTAACCATTTAAGAATGATATACTATGTATACTTTGTGACACATGTTTATAATATTGATTGTTTATTTCTAATCATTTGGTTACATGATTAATAAAAAAGAAATATAGGTTGCAATAATTGTTATACATAATCGATTTATCAATGATGTAGATACATTGAGAAATTTTGACTTACCAACTAAAAAATAGATCAATGACATCATACATTTGATAGATGCACTCTTGCATTGGTCCTCAAACAACTTAAATCTTAAGGTTTTTTTGGCAGGCATCCTAATGTTTATTTTCTTCCACCATAAGAATACAACTTGCATCTTAAGGTGTTAGGGTTACAAATGTCCTGTTTAAAATTATTTTTTCCACCATAACAATACAACTTGCATCTTAAGGTTTTTTTTGGGGCATCCTAATGGTTTTTTGGGATAGTTGTTAGGGTTACAAATGTCCTATTTTCAATAAATTCTTCCACCATAACAATAGTACTGTGTGTTTTCAATGTTGTCCTAAAATCCTAAAGGCATTCAAACAAAAAAAGTTGTATTCACTTTAATCTTCAAATATATGTATTGTGTTATATTTCCTCAACTAAGGGAATTCAAATCAATTTATTTTGAGTATTCACTTTATTCATCAAATCTATGTATTGGGTTGTATTTCCTCAACTCACCCTTACCAATATTTGAGGCCATTACAATTAATGTATAAAGTTAATTAAAATTATTGTTTGATTATGCATTGAATATTCCTACCATGCACCACATATTGCCATAACTAACCAATATTAATGACAATCGAATTGGTGTACCATAACATATTTCCTTCAACTAACCTAGTGTCAAAACCCCAAATTTTCACAAAAATTAATTTTTTTTGATGTAACATAAACTGTTTATAGTCGCAGTTAGATAACTGTTAATAGCTAATAGAAAGAATGAAACAGTTAACAAATGTAACCATTAACTTAAACAAATATAGATCAATACTATTTTAATTTTGATATGTGATGTAAATAATCTACATTCAGTTATTTTTAGTTGTACTGATAGTTTGATCTGTCAAGTAGGTGAGAAGTTACTTTCTAGTTGTGGCTTACTTAGCGATTGCTAACTTACCTGGAATTTTTGATCTTACATGCTTGACAGGTAAATTTTGAACCAGTAAGAGTTAATCCAGATATACTTCTTTTAGCATAATATACTGCTAGAGTAAAAGTTTGCTTAGTAGAATTCAAGGTACTACAAGGTAAAGTACCTTCTCCTTATTTATGTTGCAACTATATCAGTATTTAAACGCATGTCATTATGATCAGTGTCTTTACACTATTGATTGTTTATTATAAGAATGACTGCTACTTAGATTAAACTTCTTTCTATCATTACTCTAAGCTATTTCCAGTCTTTAGTAGAGCTCAATATTTAGCATATCAGTACTCTTACTGAAACTAAAGTTTATTGCTGTTACTATTTATAAAATTACAACACTGCTTATAAGTAATGAATAGACCTAAGGCTTTCCAAGAAGCAAACTTATATAGAGATATTAGCTTCACCTTTTATTTAGCTTCAGTAGAGGAAGTTTAACAGCTTATAATTGCATTATATTTATAAGTGACCCTCTGCATGAATAACGTCAAGTTGTGACTTATATTTTCCTATTTTCTTAATGACCAAATAATGCGACGAACTTTACATTATCCTACTATTTACTTTATAAGTAAAGGTGATGCAATAAATTCCTAGATAGTTTACTATCTTAAACTCCCAAGTCCAACCTATCCTTGGTTTGATTCATCTTAGAGCTTGGTATCTCATGAAGACTAAGGATCATGTACTTATAAGAGATTTATCCTACTCCCAGTACTGTAGGCCACATTAAAGAGTAAGAGCTATTCTAGTGTATATATGTTATTTTTTTCTATATACACCTTATTGATTTGTATCTAGTTCTAATAGTTTAAACATTCATAGTTCATGGTTATATAAAGGGTCAATAGAGGCATTAACAATCCTGCTCAAAACTTATATTATACTATCGATCTTTTCTTAAAAGTTTGATTAAGAAAGATTATAAGATCTTTATGAAACAAGGGCTTCGATGCCATATACAATTTGGTTCTTTACCAAAGAAGATTTCAAGGTTTATAATATAATGTTTATCAATACTACCAAAAACCTTGTTAATTAACATGGCTTGACTTCATAGTTTATCATTTGAAATGATGTGTTATTGACTTTGTATATTACCTTGTTATTATAGTCATTATTTAAATAATTGTAAATGATTTGTTCTCCCGACAATGTTGTGACAACTATATCATTCGACCCATTGTGGATGGAAATATTTGGTGGGCATGTGGAACGTTTACCATCATGCAATACATAACTTAAAAAGCTCATGAAGCAACCGTAGCTCTCATTCTTATCGAGGGTTTTTGGTCTAGCTCTTTCTGGTTCGTTGCGGCAATGAGGGCTCCTTTGTCTCGTCTCCAACTCTTTTGTCTATGTAAAGATAAGTGTTGCCACTCTATTGTGAGAATGGAGAGTCATACAGTTTGCATTTGATTTTTTTCTGCGTTCATTGCGTTGTTGTGTGTGTAGTGGTGCTCTGTCAGTAGTTGTAGTGTCAATTTATTTTGTGGCCTTTGCCCAGGCTTACTCCTACTTCCGTTGTCAATGTAGTATGTATTGTGAGCCCGTCACCTTTGTCACTTGTAAACATGAGGGTTTTGGGCTGTTTCTTGTGCTGGTTTGCTGTGTTGGTTCGTTCCTTCGTGGCTTCAGATTCCTTCACTTCCAGGTAAGAAATTTAACTTACAAATTATACAAATTATAGTTATAGCCTTTTTCTTTTATATTGAAGTTATCAGTTTCTAACTAAACCCTTCTGGGTTTTTCTTGCAGTATTGCAGTTCGAATAGACTTGGAAATAATCCACCCATTTTGGATTGCCAACAAAACCTATGGGTAAGCCTGGTTACAATGTGGCTCCTCCCTGCTTGTACAAATTAGAGGAAAAGGGGTTTCAGTTGGAGATGTAAAATGACCTCGGTTCCTTCGATGTTTTTAATTGTTTATCTCAGTTTTTAATATGTATTGTGGTTATAAGCCCTTGGTTGTAGCGGTGTTACTCCGGCCATAATGCCGTGACTTGTATCACCTTTTTCTTGTCTTATAAAAGATATGCAGCGAATGAGGTTTAATACTTGACTGTTAGTTTGTTTCAACCCACGCCACGATGCTGGGTAAACCAGCCATGAGCTGGGTGTTGTAAATTTCTTATCTTTTTAAGCCTTTTGGCCTGACAGAGTAATATACTTGGCTCAAAGGTTTCTTTTTAGCGTTGAGCTCTGTCTGGAATATGAGATGGTTTTTAAAAGGATTTTAATACATTAGAGCTCTGTCTCGTTTATACATCAGTTATAGAACCTGTAGGTTAAGACTTGTGTAATTTTGGGTCTTCCCTTCCTCGACTATGAATAATAGTAATTATTTGATTTAATATTTTTCTTGTAATTAAATAAATATAATGTGAGGACTGACAGTTCAGTCGTAATGTAAATTTTAAATGATTAAGCTTTCCAGTTAGGATAGATTATTAGGGTTTACTATAAAAGGACCCTTAGATAAATATAACCTTTAATCTATCAGTGGTAATGGTTTTCGGTTGACCTATTTTCATTGTTACAATAATTTGATATTGTTTATCCTGTATTAAGTATTTTCTTTTCTTTTTAAATAAAGAGTTATATAAATGCTGTAAGTTCTCAGCTTATTTCTATTTACTGTTTATCTTTAAATTCCTATTTGTTTATTGCTCTGTTAGTTAGTAAAGTTCCAGACTGTTTTAATTATTAAAACAATGACTCTGTATCATTGATTACCTTCTTTATTTATAATAGTTAAGTAATTAGTTAGGGTTTCATCCCTACAGTTTTATCTTTATAGGTATAAACCTATCTAATAATTATAAGATAGTTTCTTCATAATGAATATTAGTTATATACTAGTTATAATTATAATTTCATTGCTTTTCTTCAATAAACTGTCTAGTGGAAAATTGCTCAGAGTTTTAGCAATGAATAAGCATAATTTCTGTAACACAGTTTACTCTTTTTAATCTAAGTACTTTTAAATTTAACCCTAGTTGTTTATAGTAATTACTAGTTCTATATTAAATTGATATTGTTAGAAAATAAACTATAAGATTAATAGCTTATTTCTTTACTTAACTGAATATAACATTGTAACCCTACTGTAATTTTCTACTGTGTTTCATTTAGTTACTAAGTGAAAACAGAAGAATATAAACCTATCTTAACACTGTTTAACCTCCATAATATCTTGACTTGAATAAAGTTACTCCACTGTCTATAAATATACAATCTTATCTACTAAGATATTCTTTTATTGCTTATTCGTTCTACCTGTACTAAATTGCTGTTATTTCTTTTCCAATATGTTTACATAAATAAACTTGTTAGAATAATAAACACAGATAACCGGATCACTGTTCCTTTTTTTAATAATAACCTACCTACTGAAATAAATTACTCTGCTAACTATGAAATGCAGAACCATATCTATTACATTCAGTCTCTTATCTATTTCTTTCATCTACTTTAAATACTCTATCTGTGCTGGAGTACAGCCTGGTCCTTCTAGGTGTGAAAAAACACAGACTAGAATTATTTTCCATTCTAACAATTTACACACTGAATATTTAACATTCATTTAACAGTCAGATTGAGATTTATCTATCTAACACCGTAAAACAAATAATGTAGAACCTGATTAGGATAGGCAACAACAATGTTAGGAGGCCGTTCCTCCCTACCAAACTCCTGGAGAGTGCTCAAACAACGCTTCCTCGAGACCCCTGAGCCTGTTCTTGGTCTTCTTGGTTGAGAACTGGTGGAGCATGCAAACAGTAGACTGATCCAATAACTCAGTAAAACACCCCTGCACTTAGCAGTAAGATCTTTCAGCCTAAAAGCTGCACTAGATCACTGAGCAGTTATCCCCTCAAACTCTTTCCACAATTCCCTTCCATTGAATTTCTTTGAAGTACATTCACTTGAAAGATCACTTCTCTAGAATGAGCAGCCTTAGCTCTCTTCAATGGGTATTTTTATAAAGATTGCCTAGGTATTTTGGGTCAGTTGTCATTAATTGAGCTGCCTGCTCTGATTCCACTTTCTTTGGGAATCATGACCCCAAATGTAGGGAGGTTGCCACCTGCAACAGTTGGAAGTGGTTTGAGGATGCTGCCACATGTCTGTTTTCTCTCCACCCAGTCTCCTCCACTAATTTGACTAGTAAAAACTTTTTTAACAGCTCTCCTAAGCTGTTGTCTCCTCCTTTATTTATTTATAATTAAAATATTCAGAATTACATTAAACATCCTTGACTCTGGTGAGTCATCAATTACAACTTAGCATAAAATTTAACATATTGTTCTCAAATAATAACCGATAGTATAACATTATTTTTGAAAAATTGGGGCATGTGACACCTAGTTTAATGGCAATGTAATTGGTGGACCATATTGTGTTGTTTTAGGGTGGAAATAAGAGAATAAGTTAAGGAAAAAATATTGGGTCATTGAGGGTGGGGGACCGAGATAAATGTTGGTGAAAATATATTGTGGTTTTTCCAACATATTATCTCATGAGAGTAAGGATAGGAAAGATATTGGAAAAAAATATTAGGTTTTTCCCAATTTCTATCCTACTAGTTTTCCTCAATATTTCCTCTCATCCAAATAAGTTTTATCCAATATCTCCCTCCACCCCAATCTAATAATGTTTCCTCAATATCTCTATCCACCCCACCTTGTTAATTTTTCCCCAATGTCTAGATCCACCCCACTCTCATCATGGGAGGTAATAAGTTTTCTTGAATATATTCCTCTCACTCCACTCCCCACTTTATTAAATTTTCTCTAGTATCACCACTTACCCCCACCCTCATGAGGGAATATATTGGAAAAAAGTCTGTAATATATCCCCACCCCAATGATAAGTTTATTAGTATTTCCCTTCATGAGGGTATGGGGGTAAGGGTGGGGGTGGAGAATTCATTAGGGTATGAGGATGGGCACATTACATACATCATACCCTTGGGGTACCTCCATGGTTACCCAATATTATCCTCCCTAAGTACATTACATTCCACCTCTCTTTGCATTTTTCATGCTCGAAACATGAGAAGAAACCATATAACATGATTTATTAAAAAATGTAGCCAATTGGCACCAACCACAAGAAATCATCCATTATAGTGAAATGTGAAAACATGGTCCAACAACTTCCTTTCCACCTTGATCTTGATTATGGTTGTTCCTTTAGTTCTATGTTTTCATTGTCTACTTTAATATCTCCATGCATTGATTTTAGTTCTCCATCTTCCTCCATATTGGTTTCCTTTTTGGTTCCATGTTTGTCCATAGTAAGTATCTTGATTCTCATGACCTTTCCTAAATGATCAAATTTTCTGTAAATGGTGTGAGTGGAAATATACAACCTTAACTATTGCTTCTTTGGTTTTTGACTTGCAACTTGTAGTTATTTTGAGTCATGTATCTCCTTATATATTATTTTTCTTTTGTATGCAATTCCTAGGGCTTGTACTATTTTACTTATAAACACTTCTTCACGTGCTATCACTTATTCACATGTTATCTTGGGTTATTCTTATTTAGTAAGAGATATACCTTACATTATGATTTTCTTTTTATTACATACCAAAGCTTCAAAAACATATTTTGCACATTAATATTAATGGTATCAATTGATTCCATCTAGGGATATTTCGAAACAATGTCCACACCATCCATATAACATGAAAATATGAATGAGCCTAAATTGTAGACTATTTGGTGATGGGGTGCTCTATCATGGCACTCCTTGTGATGTCAAGGGTTCAAACCTCAACTAGACTTGTGTGTCACGTATGGGGCCACATGGTACTCCTGGGGTGCAATGGCAACAAACTAGAATTGCCCCTATGTCAAGCGAGTATGATCCAACCCAGTTAGCCATTCCCCCATTACAAAAAACATGAAAAATATGAATACAACACATATTTATCCATAGCAATATTCAAATATTTAAAAATTTGAACATTTTGAACCTGAATTTGTGTGCTTTGAATATGCTTTAGAGACATGAAATCTTTTTTTCAAGTTAACATTGATGAAACTATGTTTGCAACTAGGGTTTGTAGAAATAATAGCATTCTCTTCTTGAATACATCCAAAAATATGGAATAGAATGTTTGTGAATGAAGATAAACTCTTAGTGCTTTCTTGATCATATTTCATAGTATGAGACCACCTATATAAAAGTATATGCTCATATGCTTCATTTGAAAGTTCCTTCATCTTGTCATGGTTAAGAAATTGCCACCATTAGTGACATATTTTAAAGTGCATTTTAACTAAAATATCTAACACTATGGTTTGCATGCATTTTTCAATTCTAAGATAATCAAATTTTCCTATGAAATGCATCTTGCTGGTTATAACTCAAAACATAGAACCAGGGTTTTGAATAAATTAACTTAATTTTGAGGAAACAAATTTAAAATGATCATAAGTCCCTTGATATTGCTCAAAATCTCTATTATTACCACAATTATCAAACTCCACGACCATTTGTAACACCCCCGTTTTGACCTTGTTTGCATTAAATGTATATGATGTAAATATTGTAATTAATCATGGTGTGGAGCTAAAGGAAAAATCCCCATCATTTATTTATTGTTTTATGTTTCGGCAATTAAAATCAGTGCCGATGGTATTTTTGTGCTATCCGGCACATTATAATTTTGGACATCATGTAAATATGCAATTTAATTAAAAACCCACAACCAGCTATGTCAATGCAACAAATAATGAGACGGGGGCTTGATTTCCTACGGATAAGGGGGAAGATGTTTAACCTTGAGCCATTGGGGAAAATCCATGTGTCAAGAGGAGAACCCATCTAGCTGTTAAACACCCTTTTGTCTTACTCACCCCAACCTTTTAAATTTCTCCAAAAGTTAGTTGGGCAGTTATTGCCTTGGGGCTTGGGAGGTGTGGGAAGCCGTCAATTTTGGCAGGGCTATCAGCCTTGACCACACGCTTTCCCAAGGGGAAGGTTTTCATCCATTACCCTCACGTGGAAGAGAGAAACCACATTCTACTCACACGCAGGGATTTTCTCTCACGCACTCACGTAGCTGATTTTCCTCATGATTTTGGAGAGCTGTTGGACGTTTTTCAGCATCCATCCTTCATCCACGTTGAGCTCTCACACAGTTGAACCCTCCTGGGTTTTTATCCTTCACATTTTTGTATTGTTCCCATATTTCCACAGTTGAGAATTTCATTTTTTGTGGTGTTGCACAACCAATAGGGGGTAGAACCATGATTTCAGGGACTGAGGGAGTCATTTTGGCCCATGTGAAGCCATAGATCATTTTTGGAAATGAATTGCACAGTTTGGGATGTTTTACTCAATTGCCATTTTCAATTTTGGCCTCCATGACGTTTTTCATCAATCCCAGAACTTGCATTTGCTGTGTATGCCTCTGTTGTTTGGTTTGAACTGATTTGGGAGTGGAAATGGGGTTTGACTAGCTTGATAAATCTAGTGTGAGAAGGAACCTCACAGACAGATCTAGGGGGATGGTTTTCTTCTTTGCACACCCTGAATAACACTGGGAGGGAAGGCATATACTGAGGGTCTATGTAGAAGAGAAGGGGATGCTTCCTTGTGTTGGGTTTGTAGATGTTTTAGGAGCCAAGCTCGATCTGGTGGATGTGTCCCTAGCTCTGTGGTTGAGCTCACTAGCTTAACAGTTAGCCTTTCCAGCTCCTTAGTAGCATGATAAACTCAACTGTGTTTGGCTTCGATGAATTTGTAATATCCTTGGCTATGTGTGAGTATGCTAAAGTTCCCTTATTCCTAGTGGAAATCATGCCCAGCTCAGGGGTGGCAGTGCTGCTGAGAGATTGAAGAGCACACTGGACTATGGTTGGGTGGAACATTGCAGGGACATAGCTGGTTGCGGGACAAGATTCTTTCAAGATAAGTATCTCTTGTCTAGTTTATCTCTGCAACTGTATGTGCTTATTAATTAATTTGAATTACATGTTAAATGCTTGAATGGAATGTATTTTGCTTCTGCTGTAAGTTAATAATTTATGCATCTGTGTATGTTTAAGTTCAATGCATTTTTATATTTACGTTCATGGGGCTAGTTTGCCCGAATTAGATTGCATCAGGGTCGCGTCATCTCTATGGTGGACGGGAGGGGGCGTGACACCATTCTGCATACATTGGCAGTAGTTTGATGAAAAATTGGGCTATCTAAAAGATATCAACTCTATAATTTACATAGTTTTCCATTGAAAAAAAACCCTAAAATAACTTATTTTAAATTATGCACTAGTTTGATGAAAATGTGGGCACTCTAAAAGATATATAATCTACAATTTACATAGTTGTTAATGGAGAGAAAAAACCTAAAATAACTTATTTTAAATTAGTGATAACTCCACTTCCCGAACTTTGATTTGGATGATTTTTTGTTCTACAATGGGTGTTTTTCCTGACATGAACTCATATATACAATTGAATGCTTTTATTTTTTTTATAAAAAATCTACTAGAATTGGTCTAAATATTGGCTTCATCTTTTGTTCCCCAAGAAATTAAAAAAAAAAGATCAAACCAAATCTCATATTTTTGCCCAAGATACAACTTGTAATGATCCTTAACCCAAAAATTGACTCACAAAGAAACCTTAAATTTTAAAAATAAACCCTTTTACTTCAAAAATAACATAAATACATCCACATTCGAACACAAGAATATAGAAAGAACCCTCACTATTAGAGAAATTTTGATGTAAAAAATGGGCCTCAAAAACCAAATGGTACCATCAATTTCAATTTTACAAGAACTTATCAAATTTTAGAGAATGACACCATCCCTTATGGTTGATGTGGCACTGCTCGAGTTAAAGTTGCATGTCAAATTTAAATGGAGGATGAAAATCCATGGTTAGCTACCCTCATAATGAAAACAATTACTCATAAATGACTTTTAAATATAATCTTTATGTACTCAACATCTTAAAGTAATTTCACTTTTGAATATGAAAATATAAAATAATGATCATAAGTCAAATATATAGTTTTGATTTAGTACTTTTGGATACGATGTAATAAATAAATTATATTATATGTTATAACCTATATATTATAACTTTTTACCTTACACTAGATGTATAAAGTGTTATATAATATAATATATATTATAATAAATCTCTTATGGTTGATGTGACATTACTCGAATTAAAGGTGAATGTCAAATTTAAATGGTAGATGCAAATCCATGGTTAACTACATTCATAATGAAAAATAATCATAAATTACTTTTAAATATAATATTTATGTACTTAACACCTTAGAGTACTTTCAATTTTGAATATAACAATATAATAATAATCAAAAGTCAAATATAGAATTTTGATTTAGTAATTTTGGATATGGTGTAATAAATAAATAATATTATATGTTATAACCTATATATATTATAATTTTTTACCCTAGACGTATAAAGTTTTATATAATATAACATAGATTATAATAAATATAAATACATGATTTTAATCACATATATTATATGTATTATAATATAATATACTTGAGGATCTTAATTGCGCCATAGCTTCTTCTTAAAATTAGATTTACAAATACTTGGACATTGGAGACGAGAGCACTATCACTAGGGTTTTCACTGTAGCCTAAAGAGTTTGATTTCTGTAGTTCACAATGGCACATAGAGGCAAATGGTTAATGAAGATTCATGGCAGCGAGAATGGGGGGAGGAGGTCACTCCTTCCCAAAGGACATGGTAACATGAATGGAGGTTGGAAGCATTCAGATTTCGATTAATGAAATGGGAGGAAAAGGGTCGAGCAAACAAGGAACAAATCAATAGTTGGTTTTAGAGGGGTGGTGTTTGAGGCAGTATTTTCCCAAGTTGGATCTAATTCCTTTATTGTATATCAAATCGAACAGACTAAGGGACCGCATCTAATATATGGAAGACCACACCCTAATTGGAAAATTTGTGGGGATATTACCATCAGGAAAAACCCTAATCTGGTGGATTAAATCTACTTGGAAACTAAGGGGTCATTATGATCTTCACCTTAAGTCCAAGGGTTTCTTTACCATAATATTTATAAATCTTGAAGATCAAAACTGGGTGATGGACAAGGGCCCCTATTTTTTCTATTCAGTCGATCTCTTCCTTACATGTTGGAAGGAAAAGTTCTATTCGGAGGACGAGGATATGAGAATAGCATCGATATGGATCTATATGTATTCTCTTTCGAGGGAATATTGGGATCCAAAAATTTTGGAGGATATTGGCAACACATCGAGGTCCTTCATTAAGATCTCATATCATACAAGGGACTAAAGGTACACAACATATGTGCATATATATGTTTATATGGATCTATCAAAGGACCTCCCAAAGGCCATTAAACTGACATGGGAAGACGAGGACTAGCCGTATCCCTTAGAGTATCAACATATTCCCTTTCAATGTCGTAGAAGCCATGATTACAGGAACCTTTTTAGAGATTTCCCTCAAAATATCCCCCCTTAATGTTAGATTTTCATGATATTATAACAGTATATCTTAATTGCATTTATCAATATGATCACTAGAATACAGACAAAGCACAGAACACTAACACGAGTATTTTTATCCTGGGAAACCCAAATGGGAAAAAACCAAGCAACCTTCGTCTAGAGATAATAATTCTTAGATCAATCTATAATGAAGAAAGAGAAAATATGGAAGTATATTCTAGAGATAGAAACCCCCAAAAAAGTCTTCTCCTTCGGTAGGTGTGAACTTCTCTCTCCCAGAAAACTGTGAACTTCACTTGTGTAGCTGTATACGGTAATGAGGAGGTGCACATCCTATTTATACTGTTTTTTCACTAAGAAATTAACTGGGGACGACTTCTTTTAGGAGAGAAATATAAATTAATATTTTATAATTTTATTCTCTTTCTTTTATTGTTGGTGTTTCACCCCAAGGTTTACATTGATCTCTCTACGATTTGTATGATGAATTACAACAAGTTCAACTCCCATAGGAGGTACAATACAAGAACAATACGAATATTTTCTAAAGTTGCACAAATTCCAACACTCCCTCTCAATAAGGAAGGTATTATTCAGTATTCATCAACATAATGATCATTTGGGTTTCATCTATACATCTATACTGTCTCTATCATCTCTAAACATACTGAAGGTTGTCAAGTTCAACTCCCATAGGAGGTACAATACAAGAAGAATACGAATATTTTCTAAAGTTGCACAAATTCCAACACTCCCTCTCAATAAGGAAGGTATTATTCAGTCTTCATCAACATAATGATCATTTGGGTTTCATCTATACATATATACTGTCTCTATCATCTCTAAACATACTGAAGGTTGTCTTTATGAATTTGTTTTATCCGGATGTCTGAGAGAAAATATTTTGCTACCTATCCGTCTCTACTTTCGATGGAATACATCCATTCCTGGATAGAGATCCTGGACAAGCACACGTGCATGACGATCTACTACCTATTCATCTCATCTTCCGATGGGGTAATCCCATACCTGGATGAGAACCTCAATGAGTAGAGGTACCTGTACAATTACATGACCATCTGCTACCTGTTTGACTCATCTGCCGATGGGATTTCTCCCATACCTGGCTGAGCACCTAGACGAGCAGAGGCACCTGTGTGAACTCAATCATCTACTACATGTCTCTCTCATCTGTCGACGCGATTTCTCCCATAGCTGGCTGAGAACCTGGATGAGTAGAGGTACCTGATAAAAAGTATGATAAATGTCTCTCAATTATCTCTCCCTCTTAAGGAGGGATATGTTCTCTTCTACTCCAAGTCTTCCAAAAAAATATTCAAATTTCACCCTAGGAAGAGGTTTGGTGAGAACATCTGCTGTCTGATAATCTATTGGAATATATTGTATCTCGACAACACCTTTTTACACCATATCACGTATGAAGTGATATGGAATTTATACGTACTTTGACTTGTCGTGAAAAATTGGGTTCACTGATATCTGCACACAACTCTGTTTATCACAATGAATCACGATTGGATCTAGAATATGGCCAAACAATCCTGAAAGAACTTTACAAAGCCAAACTTCTTCTCGGGCTGTGGAACTAGCAACCATATACTCGCCCTCTGTAGTACTGAGAGCTACTGAGTTATGCTTCCTACTACACCAGGAAATTACTATAGAATCCGGACTAAAACAACATCCTAAAGTACTCTTCCTATCAATAGTTCATTCATCCCAATATGAGTCTGTAAACCCTTGCAATTTCAAGTCACATTCTGAATCATATCGTAGACCATATCCCACAGTTCCATGTAAGTATATGAGCACATGTTTTGCAGCAATGTAGGGAATATGCCTCGGTTCACACATGAACATATTGAGAGCATTCACAACAAAACAAATATCTGATATGGTGTTCGTTGGATACATCAAGGACCCAATAAGCTGGAGATACATGGCAGAATCAATCAAATTTGAATATGAAGCATAATCCCTTAGCTTCTTCAAGTTTGCATCCATTGAAGTAGATATGGACTTACAATCCAACATTCTGAATCTCTTCAGTACATCTATGGTGTATTTTCCTTGACCTAGGAAAATCTCCTTCTGCCTATGCCATACTTCCAATCCTAATAAGTAATGCATTAATCCAAGATCCTTCATTTAGAACTCAGAGGTGAGTTTCTTCTTACACCATATGATAGGTTTCTCATTTCTGATTAGAAACAAGTCATCAACATATAGTACCAAAATCAATGGCTCATCATTCACAACCTTGTAGTATAGGTTGGGGTCTTCATCACTCTTGGTGAATCCCAAAATCACCCAAAATCCGTCTATTCATCCATACCAAGCACGTGGTACTTTCTTAAATCCATATAAATCCTTTTTTTTCAGCTGGAATACATGAGACTCCTTTCCATGGACAACAAACCCTTCTGTTTGTTCAATATATACTTCTTCCTCAATAATACCATTGAGAGAGTTTGTATTGACATCCATATGATGCAGATTCCATCCCATAGCTGAAGCAATAACAATGATTGATCTAGGAAGTATATCGAGCCACATGAGCAAATGTTTCATCATAATCAACTCCCTCTTTCTGAGAGAAACCTCTGGCAACAAATCTGGGCTTGTATTTTCCAATACTCCCATCTGCAACATGTTTGAATTTGTATAGCCATCTGGAAGTTACAACTGAATTCCCCTCAGGTCTTGGTACAATCTCCCACACATAATTTTTCATGATGGATTTATATTCTTTTACAATGGAATCCTCCCAAAATTGGTGTCTATATGCTTCTTCATAAGTGGTGGGCTCTGAGTCAATGATGCGACTTATCAATGCTACATAACTGGAGAACCTCTGAGGTATTTTACTTTCTCGAGAAGTACCATGTGGGGCTTCACGCCCCTCAGCATCTTGTAAGGTTTGTTGTGCCCATATAGGTATTTTTTGGCTTATTGTGATATCTTTAGGAGTATCATCTGTCGCGATTGGATTAATGGGATCGATGGGTTTCATGTTTCTTTGATAATTCATTATGAACTAGAGGGGGAGATGATCTCCTCTCCATTTCCTAATAATCAATATCCATGTATGATCCTTTGCCTTTCTTGACAGAAATTTATTCTTTAAATATCACATCCCTGGTAACTTCAATCTGTCTGGATCCCGGGATATATATTTTGTAGGCCTTTGAAGATTCACTGTATCCCACAATAGTTCCCTTCTTTCCTAAAGGTTCTAACTTTGTCCTTTTCTCCTTGGGCACCTGTATGTAGTCTGGACAACCAAAGATTCAGAGGTGAACCACTTCTGGTTTTACTCTTCTAAAAGCTTCTACAGGAGTCATGTTCTTCACTATCTTATGTGGGAATTTGTTATGTAAATATACAATTGTCTTGGATGCTTCTGCCCATATGAACATGGGTAGACTTTGGTCATGTATCATGGCTTTGAATGCCTCCACAATTATTCTGTTCTTTCTTTCAGCAACCTCATTTTGCTGGGGATTGTAGGGAATTGTAAGCTCCCTCTTAATTCCTGCTTCTTTGAAGAAATCATTGAATTCTGTAGAGATGTATTCTCCACCATTATTTGATCTTAGAATCTTGATCCTCTTCCACGAAAAATTCTCGACTTGTGCTTTGAACTCCTTGAATTTACCAAGTACTTCCTGAGATTCCTTGTTCTTAAGAAAGTAGATCCAAGTCTTCCATGAGTAGTCATCAATGAAGGTCACATAGTAATGATATCCTCCTAATGAGGCAATTGTCATTGGGCCACACAAGTCAGAGTGCACTAGATCTAAGATTTATTTGGATATGTTCTCACTATCTAGGAAGGATTTCTTGGCATTCTTTCCAAGTGCACATCCTCTGCATGTTCTATCATGGTATACCTGTAGCACTGGTATACCTGTAACTATGTTCTTTACTGTTGGGAGAGATATGTAATTTAAATGAGTTAGTATTATGTTCCATAGCTCATCCATAATTGCAAAGTCATGGAATAGGGCTTGGACTCGTAGAGTGTTCAGTCGATACAAGCTCTCCTCTCTCATACCAATTACTTTGGTGGTATCCATGCTCGAGTTCTTTTGGAAAGAAAATAATTTTCCATATGAAAATGCTACTTTATATCCTTTGTCTTCTATGGATGAGATGGAAACAATATTTCTTTTCATACTAGGTAAATTTAGCACATCACTTGAGTGTAGAGTATCATTATACTCTAGCCGAAGGGAGGTAGCCCCTGATCCCTGCAAAATGTAGTTTGCATCATCTCTAAGTAGAACTCGGAGATGAGAATCCTTCTAAACTACTTTTGAGATATTTTATTTGTATCCCGTCATGTGTCTATATGCACCACTATCTATGAGCTAAGTATCACTAGTGGTGGGAATAGTAACTGATAGAGCTTATATGAAGAAGAATTCAGTATGATCTTCATTCTTTTGTTTCTTGCGATGATGATATTCTTCTACATCAACAGTTGAAGCTTCATGCTTCCTTTTATGTGAACTTCGACATCTACTAGCATAATGACCGTATTTCTTGCACCTGTAGCATTATATTTGAGATAGATCCTTCTTTTGATTATTCCGATCTGGGGGAGGACTTGATCTCCTTTGATAATTTTGATTGTATGGATTCCTTCCCCTTCCCTTTCCTTTCTTGACATGAGATATGAACGCTTGATTTTCCTCAGGTTGAGCACCATGAAGTCTTTGGCGTGCTCCGATTCTTGTTTCTTCCTGAGTGCATTCTGCCCATAGCTTATAAAATTTGGGAAACTTGGTTCGACCACTTACAGTTTGGATGAAAGAATCCCAAGATGATGGGAGACCATTAAGGTGGTCATAACAAGATCCTTTTATTCAATATTTTTTCCACTGGACTTTAACTTGTCCCGGAGCTTGGTGATCCTCATGAAATATGAGGCAATATTCTCGCACTTCGTCATATTCATATTTGACAGTTTATTCCTCAATGTGAGAGTCACATTGATGCTGGTGTGTTAAAATAGCTTCTTTAATTTTTTGAACATCTTCCTCGATTTCATATTTTCTGAGATATGAGGAATCAAATAGTCTTTAACTAAGTCCACCAATATCCTTCTTGCTTTGGCATCATTCTTCCTCCAACGAGGTTTGTCTTCTTCAACTTCTGGTTCTGGGAACTTTGCATTTACAAACTGTAATAGGTCATTTTATTCTATTAGAAGAAGAACCCTATACTTCCATTGGATGAAGTTGGAGGATCCTTTCGTACGATATTCAACCTTCATATTGAAAATCTTGACTTCAGATTTGGATCTGAAACCCTAAGAGAGACTAGGTCAAAAATGAAGGTTGGAGTTTTGGAAAATTGACTCCATAGATAAATGTATCCTAGATAGGCGAGTTGAGAAGAGGTAGATTCAAGCCAAAACAGTGGAGGGAGTAGGTCAAAAAATGAAACCCTAATTTCTGTTGCAGCTGTAGAATTAGGTCAAAAATTGAAAATTCTTAGAATTATATTATGTCTTCACCAAAATATGCACCCTAATTAGAGAAAAATTCCCAAGGCTATTTTTCTGCCAAAAGGTTGAGTGAAGACCTTGAAATATGAAACCCTAGTTATGATAGGTTTCCGACAAAGTTCCAGTAATGGCTTCTTATAGCATTGCTCTGATACCATGTTATATTTTCATAAGATTATAGTAGTATATCTTATTTGCATTTATCACTAGGATCACTAGAATATAGACAAAGCACAAAACAATAAAATGATTTTTTTTTTTTAATCCCAGGAAACGCAAATGGGAGAAAACCTAGCAACCTTCGTCTAGAGATAATAATTTTGAGATCAATGTACAATGAAGAAAGATAAAATATGGAAGTATCTTCTAGAGATAGAAACCCAAAAAATATTCTCCTTTAGTACGTGTGAACTTTTCTCTCCTAGAAAACTACAAACTTCACTTGTGTAGTTGTATACTGTACTGAGGAGGGGCACCTCCTATTTATATTTTTTTTCCACTAAGAAATTAACTAGGGCTGACTTCTCTTTGGGGAGCAATATAAATTCATATTTTATAATTTTATTTTCTTTCTTTTATTGTTGGCTTTTCACCCCAAGTCTTACATTGACCTCTCTATGGTTTGTATGATGAATTACAACAAGTTCAACTCCTGTAGGAGGTACAATACAAGAACAATAAGAATAGATTCTAAAGTTGCACAAATTCCAACACTTAAGCCTAAAGAAACTAAGGCAGTGAATGATCAAGGGTTATCAAATGGGCCATCTCAGAAGAGGGGTGGACATAGGTAGGAAGTCCCTGAGGTGCACAAAAACCCCACAGTCTCTAAGAAATTTGCAGTATTAGAGTAACAAACAAAGAATGATATGGAGCAGGATCCCCAACCGAGAATCTGAGAACTCTAAGCCAAAATACAATGCAGCAGGTCCAGGAGGCAAGTAAGAATAAATTTGAGGAAGAGCAACTCTCGATCTAACAAGATTTGGAGATAGAATATGAGAGAGAGGACATGGACATAGGGGAACTAGATCTAGAAGGAATCAAACAAGCCTATGAATAAAAATAGAAGGGACACATGCCCCAGGAGTAGGTCTCCCTTCTATAGGATACAATCATAAAGGTTAGTACCATGAGCCCCATGGGGATTGTGTTAAGACAAGAGGAAGTATGAGGACATGGGAAAGAAATTGGGGGGAGGTGGGGGGGATGAATTGACAATGAATTGTTGAAGTAGGACTTAGGTTGATGGAATCATGAAAGTACACTACAATTAGGGATGCTCCGGGTCTTTAATTTTGGTTTGGTGTTCTCAATGAAGGTCATAACCTAGAATATAAGGGGGTTGAATATCCCTTAAATTTTTTTAATTCTCGAGAAAAACAATTTAGAGAAAAAAACCAGCAATAACGTTCTTGCAAGAAACAAAATGTTATGAATCCCAACTTTGAGATGTAGGGGAAAAGTCTAGCAAGGATGCGATGGGGTTGGGATTGATGTGATGGGTTCTGCGGGTGGAATGGGAATCCTATGGGACCTTGGTAAGGCTACTCTGTCGGGGTTCCAAGCCTATCCATGGTCTATTTTAGTTGAATTATAGGTGACTAGTTTTCTAGTCAAGGGGGTGCTCACCAATGTTTATGGGCCCCATTTGTCCTAGAAGAAGGTTGACTTTATAGAATCCTTAAGAGTGATCCACAAGTGGGTTGAGGGAAGGGTCTGGGTAATAAGAGGAGATTTCAATATGATAACTTCCCTAGATGAAGAAAGGGGGAAGGAGGATATTAGAGGGGGGAAATGTTCCCTTCAGGGAAACCATTTAGGACTTGAAGTTAGTTGATATAGTCACAGAAACAACCTCTTCACATGGAACAATAAAAGGGGAGGATATTGACATATTGCTTCTTATCTAGACCATTTCCTAGTGTCTGAATCAATCATGGATTTAAGAAGTGGTATCTAAGCACTTCTTATTCCCTCTGTGAGATTGAATCAAAGGCCAACATGTTTATTATGGAGTGGGATGTGGTCTTAGTTCAAGAATCCCTTTCGTTTTAAATTTTTTTGGCTTAGCCACCCTAATTTTAAGGATAAAGTTCATTAGTGGTGGACAAAATTGGATCGAGGGAATGGACAAAGTATGTACCAATTACAATAAAGGCTCAAATCTATTAAAGGAAGAATCAATAAATGGAACAAAGAGGAATTTGGAAACATCTTCTCTAACAAAAGGAACCTAAAAAGTATATTAGAAGAGATTTAGGTGCATAGCATGAGGGAAGGTTATTCCCCTGAACTCCGTGAAGATTATTCTTGCATGTCAGCTCAACTGATGGAAAGAGAAGGCAAGAGTAAATTCAGAGTAACCTGACTTAAAAGAACGGGAACATAATTGAAATTTTTTCCATTGATCGACAATTCAACATCGTATCGAAAATAATATCTTCATGCTCAGAAATGGGGTAGGTGAGAGGCTAGACACCAGAGAGGATATTGAAGGGGAACTCATTCATTTATAGGGATGATTTTAAGGAACCATACTTATTTAAAAGTGTATAAATGTTGGCGAATATTACCAATTCTTACAACGCCAACTATAAAATGATTGGCGATATTTTTCAAAAAATATTTTAATTTCCAAGGATTTTATATCCTTTATATAATAATTTGGCGATTTTTAGGGTGAAAAAATTTTACCCTATCAAAATTGGGCGAAACAGGGCTTCAAAAAATGCAAAATGGCGAATTGTTTTTGGAAGAAAAACATGGGAAAATAACCCACTGGGCTAAAATTCCTTGCTAAAATTATCCCTGTTCATTTCTTTCAGGATATTATGGAGGATCCCAACTTGGGTAGAATAAGGGATATCGATCGGATCGCCCAACATATCTCATTAACACACTACAACAAAATACCATTTTGGGGGCAATTTTTGCTTGCGACGGTTGTGCTAACCTCCCCCCCCCCAAAGGTTTTTTAGGTCTTTTAGGGTGGTTCTTAAACCCCCCCCTCAAAAGTATTGAAAATTGGACTTTTGGGGGTGATTTTTAAACAACCACCCCCAAAATTCCAATCCTCAGGACTTTTGTGGGAGGTTTTTTAAATCCCCCCCGAAAGTCCAATTCTTAATACTCTTGGGGGCGGTTTATTAAACCCCCCC
>LPNX010410365.1:310271-337534 GCA_001517045.1 Pseudotsuga menziesii
TTATAGTATCTTGTTATAGTTGATTTTACCACACATGGTTGATCACATATTTATGGCCTTCCTTGTCCCTCTGCAAACTATTTAGACCCCATGGACTTATATTATACTTCAATGTCCCAAGATCATCCCTAAAAAACATCTGTTTATTGCTGTACATGACTTTTAAACCCATACTTGTGTATACATACAACTTTTGACCTCAAACCCGCGTACATCGGGATGTGTGCATAAATCCGAATATTTTTGGAGTTTTCCTCATATGAGTTCGAAGATCTTGACTCTTGGCATTCCATATGATTTGAGATCACTTAGATTCAACCCTCCATTACCCTTTTGCAGTGTTATATAAGGAACCCCTTGGATACATTGAAGAGGAGGAATTGAAGAGCAAAGAAACTATAGTCCATTGTTGCCTCAGTTTGCTTATACTTGAGTCGGCATCCCTTTGTCCCTTTGGAGAACTTTGTGTTCTTCCCAAGATTTCCTTTGCTTTGTGAGCTTGCTATCGAGAGATGGAGGATTGAGGTGGTGGAGGACTCAGTTTCTCCAGTTTGTAGATGTGCCGACAGAGGTTGTCACTATTGTAATCTCTGATTTTATTAATAGAAATATCTTTTCTTGTCCAATTATGTGCATTTGAATATGAATATTGAATCCATGGATGTATTTAATTACTTATACATTGTTGAATGTATATGCTAGAGTAGGTCTAACACATTATTATAGAGCATGCTTGTCCTTCTTTGCTGTTGTTAAGAGTAAATTGCTTATGCAAGCGTGAATTGGAAAAGCTCAATGGGGATCTACTTCAATTGTCCAAAACAAGGTATGATTCGGTATCCCTTAGTGTTAGATGTTTGGTTTCTTTTGAATATTGGGAAAGATTGATTTCTAGTGTCAAGTTGTCTGTTGTGGTACCCCCAAGCCATAGGAAGTTTCTCTCCATAATAGAAATGGTGACTCCGTTGGGGAGGTTCCTAGTTGTTTTTTATTTGGGGTTGGGGGCATAATGTGTTTTATACTTTCTCTTTGTTTCTCCCTGTTTCCGTGTTGTATTTTATAGTATGGCCATCCATTGACACTTCCCTAGAGTGGTTTGACCCTTAGCCTACTTTTTACCACTGTTTTCTCTGTATACGCAGGTTTCAGTTTAAAAGTCATCTACATACGCGGGTTTTCCTTACATAGTCGCATACAGACACCACTGTTCTTTAAACAGTCATGTACATCCTCCCTTTTGGTTGATTTTTTGATGTGAGAATTTTCTAGGTGGGTTGTGAGTGTGGCTGGGTCCTCTTGGGTTCTGGTGTTGTCTCTTAACTGCTTTTGTTGTGACCAGAGAGTGCTTTTTCATTGAATATTTCTTTGAAAGTAGTTCTAGTCATTTATATTTTTTATTTTTCCATTAGTGCATTACTCTTTTTGTCTCGGTGTCTTGTTGGGATTGTGTTTTATACTTGCTGCAGAGACTGAGAGTTTTAAATGACTTTTATTGCATTTTCATTCTTTTATATTGAAAATACAAAATATTTGCATTCGTACTTGCATATTAGATATGGATTTGAGGAGGTATTTGCATTGGATGGATTGGATGAGAGTTGTATTTAGGCTTTCATATAGGAAGGATTGCATTGAAATCGAAGGAATATATTTTTATGCATCTGATGTAGTGGCATACCCTATTTTTCATTCTACAAAATTGCGCTTGGCATTGCCTATTAGGTGTGCATATTTACTTCACTGCCGAGTCATAACTTCATTAGTTGCATGACATTTCCTTTTGCATAATCACATCCAATTAAAATCAACGCTTAATAAAATGAATTACACTCTTTTCTTTTATAGGGTGCATCAACAAGATTAGGTTTGAGGGTATTGGAATAGTTTATTGTGAGTCAATTCTCCAAGACCACTAAACAAAATGAATAGGTGTCTTTCCAGGTGAGAGTGTGAAACCCTTGGTATAATTAGTGTTTCTCAGGATGCTCCTCTTACATGGGAGTTAAGCATGAGGCAGTGCACGTGATTGTGATTGGGATGACCCCTGGTCACTTTCTGTGATCACCGGAGATATTTCTAGGATTGTATTCATATATGGGGGCCTTTGAGGTACAGTCTGTGCACCCTTGGGGTACTGGTTTGTGCTTTTAGGCTTTAGAATTTTCTACCCTACCCATATGGTCGATCCCACCTGCGACTGTTCACCTGAACATTGTTTATATTGAGGTGACCTTAGTTTCCTTACCTAGGTATCGAGGGGGTATTTGCATAGGTTATTCTGCAGGTGTCCTGGCCAGGTAGGGGTCGGACAGCAGAGTCGCTTTACGCATTGAAGCTGAGGGCCACTATAATTGGTTACATACCTCTACTTGTATTGTATGGGAGTCTCGGGCCTCTCTTAGGTGAGACATACTTGCTGCATTCGGGAGCTCATTTATCCTTCCCTTGGCTTGCTTGCATTTTGGCTGTAGATTTTATTAGGAGTGTGCTCTTTGTGCGCTAGTTGGATTTTGGGATCGTGATTACTTGAGTATATTTTTGTTCTCTTGAATTTAGGTCCTTTTATGTTCGGCATGCTTGATATCACTACTAGTATCCCATCACCCGTTTCAAGTCCTAGTGCGGACCTTTGTGTTGGAATGGGGGGCACCACAACCCCTTACCTTGCTCATAGATTTGGGAGTGGTCATATTCCATCCTCTACTCCATTTGGGGAGGATTTTCACTCCCTTCACCCGATCTCAACAACAGTGTTCACCCTCACAGGGGTGGCAGTGGATACGTGAATGTTGGGTCTACACTTTACATTCCTTTTTATGTCCCATCGTCCAATGCAGTGTTTCCTTTGGATGCAGTTGTCATGATCAATCCTCCCTACATCCTATAGTTTGGACTCAAGTTACTGGCCATTTTCAGTTGTTTTGGACTAATATTGTCGTTATGCATGGTTTGGTTTTTTGTACACTCTCTCTGAGGCTTTGACTCATTTATTCCTATTACAGGTATGATTTCTGAACCGGTAGATATGTTAGTATTTCACATTTACTTGCATTTTGCATGGCCTTATGACCGTTTCATCTTAACCTTAGGTACGAACCCATTTCATGATGTCACAGAACTTTCATGCTACTGTTAGAAGTGGTGTTATGTGAATGGTAGAGCTTTCCTATACATGGATGCCCTAGTTAGTTCCTCTTTTGCATTTGGTGCCCATGCTGACATTTCTCCTTTCAGTTGTTGGAGTCCCTTTTTAGTCCCGCCATGTCCTTGAGCAAGAGCTTCATAATCCTCTTGAAATTTATGCTGTATTTTCCCCATAGGGACTCCCTTGTATATATCAAGTTGTAATTGCATTTCATGAGTTTTGATTTCCTTCTTGAGCTTTATATCGACTCCCCGACTTTGAGTTATTAGACATATAGCCCGAGCTTGTCTCATGTCTAGCCAATCAGAGCCCTTTTTCATATCTTTTGCATCTTGATCACCCCTTTTACCGAGAGGAGGCCTTCCCCCGATTGTCATTATCTTGCACATATCTCCTTGCATTGAGCATAGGCATGTTCCACTACTTGGAACTAGTTTGCTTGTACCCTGACACTCATCTCCTCCTAGATTTTTACTATAAATCACATTTATTCTTTTTCAAGCTTTTCAAAATATCTGAAAAAGTCCAAAAAATAAAAAATAAAATAAAAATCCGGACAGGAAAATATGTTATCTTTGGGATCATTCGAGTCGTGTCTCCTTCGAACAGAGCACTATATATCACATCCGTTGGTTGGGTTATTAGTTTGACTTTAGGAGCTGTACTCGTTACTCTGAGTTTATCTCCACTGATTGGTTAAGTTTCCAGTCCCTATGGAGCCTCTGTTGATGCCTCTTGTGTCACAGAGATGTCCCAGTTTGCATATCGAGTCCATGTTGCCTACCTTCAGTCACCATTCAGCTTATGCTCTTGTTTGAAGGAAGTTGAAGCCTGATTCGGCCATTCCTCAGTTATCTTGACTTTGCATGTCGGCCATTCCCAGTACTATTGCTGGTTCGTGCACATATTTTTCGAGTTATTCCACATTATACAGCATTGATGAGTACCTCGTGTTGGTTGATGGGGGATTCCTTAATGCCCTCCTTCCAGTGGATTCCATTCCATCGACTTCAGATCATTTATTCCAGAATAGGAGTCTAGAGTCCTTTGAGTGCCTTGAGACTTACAGTCATCAGTCACTAGGTTCTCTCGCCATCGACAGTTTTGGGAATACATCAATGTCCCCTGATCGATGGATTCTTCCAAGTGTTTAACCTCAACACATTTATTCACACTTGTTAGATTGCACTCTGTATCTTGATTCCCATTTTCATTATTGGTGGGTGATATCGCATCTGTTAATGGTATACATCAATGATTGGTAATTAGACGATGGACTACTATGTTCGACCTCGACACATCTACTCGCATAGTAGGACATGTACTCATAGCGGTTCATGTAGAAGACCTTCTAGCTTGGTGGCATTCCATGTATGCTACCTCCTTGATCATGCCAGTGTTCATGAGATATCAGCTCTCATGATATGATTCTAGTGTATATCAAATATCTTCAGCTATTATGGAGATCTTGATCTATTGTATATCTTCATCCACTTTGGATATTCTGATCTATTGCATATTGTACACGACGATGACCACACATGTCACATTTTGTATATCATGCCTATTCATGGCCATTGTACTCTTATGTATCCGGGACTGCTATATGTATTTGCAGTCACATGCATAGATTGATCATTGTATTGTACTAATGAGTGGCTGGGTATGTCTTCATTACTCCACTTCTGGGATGGATTTTATAATGTATTTCGGCCATCATGTCACCCCTTTGACCTCACACATTAGGGGGCATTTGTTATAGCTGATTTAGCACACATGGTTGATCACATATTTATGGCATTCTCTGTCCCTCTGCAGAATATTTAGACCCCATGGACTTATATTATACTTTGATGTCCCAAGATCATTCCTAAAAATACTTGTTTATTGGTGTACGCAACTTTTAAACCCATACTCGCGTGTACACACGACTTTTGACCTCAAACTCGTGTACATCGGGATGTGTGCATAAATCCAAGTATTTTTGGAGTTTTCCTCATATGAGTTTGAAGATATTGACTCTTGGCCTTCCATATTCCTTGATATCACTGAGATTCAACCCTCCATTACCATTTTGGAGTGGTATATAAGGAACCCCTTGGATACATTGAAGAGGAGGAATTGAAGAGCAAAGAAACTATAGTCCATTATTGCCTTAGTTTGCTTATACTTGAGTCTGCATCCCTTTGTTCCTTTGGAGCACTTTGTGTTCTTCCCAAGCTTGCATTTTCTTTGTGAGCTTGGTATTGAGAGATGGAGTATTGAGGTGGTGGAGGCCCAAGTGGAGGACTCGGTTTCTCCGGTTCGTAGACGTGCCAACAAAGGTTGTCACTATTGTAATCTTTGATTTTATTAATAGAAATATCTTTTCCTGTCCAATTATGTGCATTTGAATATGAATATTGAATCCATGGATGTATTTAATTGATTATACATTGTTGAATATATATGCTAGAGTAGGTCTAACACATTATTATAGAGCATGCTTGTCCTTGTTTGCTGTTGTTGAGAGAAAATTGATAATGCAAGCATGAATTGGAAAAGCTCAATGGGGATCTACTTCAACCGTCTGGAACAAGGTACGATTCAGTATACCTTAGTGTTAGATTTTTGGTTTCTATTGCATATTGGGAAATATTGATTTCTAGTGCCAAGCTGTCTGTTGTGGTACCCCCAAGCCATAGGAAGTTTCTCTCCGTACCATATCTAATGTTATGTTTTGTTGTGTTGTAGGAATTATTGATGTTTTCTTTATCGTGAGCTCTATTAAAAGGTGGGGCATGGGCACTCGAAAAGGGGAATCTTTTTTTTGTCGCTTTGTTGTTATGAATGATGATAAGCACACCAATTTTAAACTTCTCACAACAAAAGGTGATAGTGAAGTTGTGACTGCTAGATTAGCTGCTTCTACAGAATATGGAACACAAAATGCATTGCTATCATATCTTGGAGTATTGCAGCCCAATCAAGTGCATCGTCACAATATTCATCTTCTTTCCTACAAAGTTTTCAATCACATAAGGTCTTGAGACATTATACGCAGTGAATCTTATGTGGAAATTCCCATGTGTTGTGGGAATTTTCTTCAACACACAATTTGTGGTGGGCATCCTCTTAAGTCTACTTGGACCAATTTTCCTATACTTAGTTGATTTCTCGATTTGCACTAATTTGCCATATTTTTCCAGAATGATGTCATAATGCAACAATGATTTCAAATTCATGCCACATTATCATCTATTCCGTGCCATGCCAAGTGGGAATCATACTTAATGCAGGCATCACTTAGCCCCTTACACTTAGCCATTTTCCTTTGTATTTAGTATGCAAAATATCATTTTTCTTCTATTTTGGAAGGCTGATATTTTCCTTATCTGATCACCATAAGAAAAACAAAGAGCATGGATAGATATCCATTTCAACAATGAACATGACCATATCATCTGATGAATTTTATCATCAAAGGAACACCCCCTTGCAGGCATTTCCAAATGGTCTCTCAAATTCTTTTTCTAACACTTAACCAGTTCTCTTCAAACCCCAGGTCGCCAAGGTGATTTCATTTTTCCTTCAAATTTGGCAAGTGAGATACTCAATGGGTATAGGCCAACAAGGTGAATCCATAAATATCACTTTCATCTTCTGGAGCTTCTTTCTCTCTCCTCGGCAGGCATTTTCTTGGAGCAGTGCAAATATGGCTGAGAGGCACTTTTGACATATTGATATATTCTTCCTGAAATATTTTTTGGTTAGGATAATGATATGGTTGGATGCACCATACAAATCTCTAGATATCCACACTCTCATAATATTTTTATCATCATCCTATGAACTGTGGCGGGAATTTCCCTAAGGCCAGTTAGGCAGATTTTACCAATAATTCCATACTTGGACAATTTTTTATACTCTCCTAGGCTTGGTCTAATTTTCCTAAACCATAGTTTTGGTAGGTCCATAAATTCTTCTTCAGGGTTTCTTCATGATGTTATTAATTTTTCTAATGCACTTTCCTTCACCAATTTGAAAGAGATGATTCATGGATGAGTAGGCTAAAAAATGTGTAATTATGCCATTCCAGATTTCATATGCAGGATGCCAAGTTTGGTCATTAGGATTAATTAATGAAGAATAGATGAAGTTGGTTAAAGAGTCTAATTAGATTTGAAGACACCCCATTGACAGTCCAAACAAACCATATGACAATTTAAGCAAACCGATTCAGGGCATAATAAGGATTAGCAGACCAAAAAACCAGTATTGAACTCTTATTGGATGAATTCTGAATGTGACTGTAATCAACCTATAATTTTCCACTAGAGTTTCAGCAATACAAGTGATGCAATTTATGGAATGAAAGCCAAGGAATATAACTGAACGAGTATATGAAAGGACACATTCCCTTACAGCTAATGAATTAGCTTGAGTTCATAATTAAGTATAGGATTATCGTTCTTACTTAGTTTGATATTACTTGCTATTACTATTTAGTTATACCCATTTTTTTGGTTGACAAGCCTACAATATGCTCATTATTTCTAAGCTGAAAAAAGTGTGTCCATATTTTATTTGTTTAAGTCCTGCTAGAGTTTTTTGCTGTCTAGTTTCCATAATTTGCTGAAAACTGAAACATTAATGTATTAACAGAGTTCTCTTTGATTCATTATTGAATATCAAGGAACTAATTTTTCATTGTAAAAAAATTAGACATGAGTGCATTATACACAATGAGAATGTTGGAAAAGCTAAAAATCAACAAAAATTGCTCCAATCATCAATATTTTCATAATACAAGCAAGGTAGCAAACAAGAGATAAAATGGCAAAATGTGAAATTGCTCATTCCTTCATATTCCAAACTCTGAAGCACTAGGTACAAGTCAAAATGTTGGATAAGCCCCAACCGGGATTTCTCCCACTAGCTTCGTCATCCTCACCTGTGTCTATCGGATAGTTTTGTAACCCTACCCCCTGCATCCTTGACTGTCAACTTTTGTCCAGCCCCAATAGTTCCTCTCAATAGTTTCGGTGCTACAACTCCTTGTTCCATCCCATCGGAATTGGCATGTGCTCATCCACCAATCCCACATCACTCCATAAACTATAGGACCAAAGATATGAGCTAAAGGTTCTGTCAGATGGACGGAGGAGCTATGAATCCCCTACATGGGCCGAACTTATCTTCCCAGCTCCTCCCATTATGGCCTTTGATATCACCATGTTGGGAATTCTTTCTTCGACAGCCATGAGAGGGGAAATAATGATGCTCACGATTCTAGTTTTTATGCACATAAAAATCCAGAAATGAGGTCCAAATGAGATTTTCCTCAGCATGAGGCCCTATTTATTGACTAAGTCTTAATAAATTTTATTATGAGTTCAGGATTCTCATGATGTAGTATATCTATATCTTGGGATTAATTTGATCTTTGTATGATTCCCTCATCTCTTGGAGGACACGAAAGGTCACTTTAACATACTAAAAAATCACATGTTTCCCCGAGACTCTAGAGGCCATAGCATATCTAGACTCTTCTGCACATGGAGCAGTTTCCCTGTACTTTCGATGATTATAATTTGAATAGCTGGGAAATATTTTGATATTAGGAAAACTGAACATGAATATTTTCAGTACAAATAAAGTACAAAATGCTGAATAGACTAAGTGTGAGCTCAAGGTGCACCGAATTCTGTGGCAAGGGTATGTGTTAGTGTCAGGTAAACCAAGTGTTAATTTTTCATAACCTCCAATGATCAAATTTGAAGGGCTAGTTTTAATCCCATTTTGAAGGGAATTTTTTATGTATTGCATTGGAGATGATGATTTCTCAATTCATTTGTAGAATATATTATGAAGAATATATTTCATCATTTGTAGTTTCATACACACTTCTCAGTATGGGTTGCACATTAAACTCTTGTAGATATAGGGAAAATGCACATATGGATTACACATTAAACTTGTATTACACATCAGAAACACATTAACTATATCAAAATATATGCATTGTTGATAAATACTTACAATTTATATTACAACAATATTAGTATGTACACAGACATCAAATTTATACCATATTATTCTAGAACTCTAGCATTCTTGGGAGGTTTTTGCAATTCCTCCTTTTTAGAATAAAAAAATTCTCTATAGCTTCTCTTGCCTTTTCCAGAACCCTCTAGTTCTACAGAAGTTTCATCAACCATATGTTGTAATTGTTTTTCTTGCTCTTTCACTTTGTTTGCAAGATTTATCGCTTTTGTATATAATCTATCTTTTTCTTCTATGCATTTCTTCAAGATCTCTACATTATTATTATGCTGCTTTGAGTGCTCATCTTCCTTTCTTTTAATATCATCCTTCATCCACTTCAACTCAGATTTAACTGCAGTTAATTTTCTCTTGACCCATTGTACCTCCTTCTCAAGCTCTTGCTCCCTCAAATCTGTATCAGATGGAGTATACAAAATTGCTGTTGATGTAATTGTAACTTTGGAATGTATTCACCTATGTATCTTGTGTCTTCTACCCTGATGTTTATTCTGGGATGTGTCTATAATGTAATTGAGTCATCTCATGCCCTGATGTTCTGATCGGGAGGATCTATAATGTAAACAAGTCATGTCAAGTCACTGTGGGTAACCCTCCTATTGTTTAAGGGTTAAAGTCCCCATAGTTCTGGGGCACTAGGGTTATTAGAATCTCCTAGAGAGGTCGGCCCTAGTAGGGTCTTAGTCATGTTGGGAATTAGTATAAATAGAGAGGTGACCTCTCTATTTATCACACACTCACTCACACTCAGTTGTAGCGCAATAGCTGAGGAAGAAGAAGACACTGGGGCTAGAAGAAAGAGGTTACTGCTGTCGGGAGATCATCTTACTATTTTGGGGTTTTACTCTTGGTGCTAATTCTATCTCTTAGGAAGTTGCGAGGTTTTCTCCATTTATGGTTTCCCCGAGGAAAAACACTGTGTTCATTGTCTCTTGTGTTTGATTGTTGTGCTTGTTATTCTCTCAGTTAAAGATCCTAATAATGCTAGCTTAATGTTAAAAATCTAACAATTGCTTCTTCCACAGGTTTCTCCTTGAAAGATTTGATTTGAGATTTCAAATCTTGTATCTCACTATCACATCCCAAATGTAGTGCTTTTCCCTTCTTGAATAGATTTTGGTGAAGGTCTCTAATTTCGGCCTCCTTCTCCTCTATCTTCTTCTTCAATGTTGGATCTAATGAGCCAAATGTAAACTCTACAACATGGATTGTTGAAGCAGCTTCATTCAAGGTCTTCTCTCGTTGTTGCAAGGACTTCTGAAACTGGAGTAAGCTCTCCATAGTTACATCACCGAGTTTTGTACTGTCAAAAATGTTTGGTGTGCTGACCTTTTTACCCTTGAATTTGGATTCTTTTGGTGTGCTGACCTTTTTACCCTTGACCATTGATTCTTTTGGTGTGTAGACTTGTTTACCCTTGACTGTTGATTGTTTTCCTCTTCTAGCTCTTTTAGTCTTGAGAGTTTCTAAAATCCTTTCAATTCTCTTAGTTTTTAGTAACTCATTTTTATTTTTAATTGTTTTATTCAATTTTTCCATTCTTATTTCATATTCTGCAGTCTCATTTTGAAGGGAAGAGGTAAAATTATGTATCATAGTTGTATATATTTCATTATTTCCAAACAATACAAATGGTGAACGAGAATATTTTAATCCCGAAGATAATTCCCTAATATTTAGGAGGGTAGCCATGTTCCCTTTTCATTGTTTTTTGTTTACATCAACAACAATAATAAAGAGTTTTGAAGTCTGAAATATGGGGAGCCGCCCAATGGATTCGACACCTGGTCTACGAGGTTCTTTGCTACCTCACAGGGAGGATAACATCCCTAGATGGAGCCACTTGTTAGCACTTTTTTTGTGATAAGTATCCAGAGAGGTATAAAACAGTGTAAGGGGAAATGAGGTCTAAAAATTTCTTGACAAGAGACCTTGAAGAGTGTCAATGAAGTTTTGCAGATATGCTGAGGGGTCATTTCCAGGCTGAGAGTGGTGTATAATTGAAAACATACCTGATACTAGGCTTTGCAAAGTGTATATGAATGAGAAATCCGTTCTAGGTTAAACGGTGGAAGAAATAAATGACTTAGATTCACAAGGAAGAAAATCGAGGGTGTAGATTGATTTCATCAAGGGTAGATGTGTGGTAGTTGAAGAGTTCTACACGGGTGAAAGGAAGGTTAATCCACAGGCCAAATCAGACGAAAGGTGAACAAGAGCAAGAAAATCAATTACTCGTAAATATTTCTCCATACATACATGCACGGAGAAAAAAATTGAAGAAGGTTTGCGAAATCCATTATAGGCTTCAGATTTCAGGGGCCAAGATTGAAAGCTGACCAAGATCGAGAGCAGGAGGGAATTTCGCAGCCCCAAGACACACAGGCGAATATAAATATCCTTCCTTGCAAAATATGGTATGAACTACATATCTCAACGGTGGAGATGCAATGCGGGCACAGATCTACGATCAATAAATATTTCGCTACTGAAACTCGCATGATGGATAGTTTGCCTCGGTGTTGCTAAATTATGTAGGGCTCTCCACATTGAACGACGAGGATTGAAAAGAGGCAGAGATCTCATATCTTGAAGGATTTCATGATGGGAACATGCATGCATGATAGAAAAGAGGTGGATCGTGAAATCCGGTAGGAGCCACACCAGTGAATGAACCAGATTTGCCGTAGACTCAGATCTATGGATGTAATGTTTTTTGCGATGCAAAGATGTTAGGGTGAGAAACAATACAGACCTTGCGAAAGGCAGATAAAGGGATAACTAGATGAACGATCTAGATATGATCAAGTAAGGATCTATGACCTAGAAACTCTTCAAAAATAGAAGATGCCCACTCCCAAGGTGCATTTCAAATAGCGGAATCAGTAAGGAAACAAGAAATCGATGGTTAAAGGGGATCCATGACAAGATCGATGGTTGAGATATAATTTCAGATTGCAAGATCCATAGAAGATAAGGGAAACAACAAAATGGAGGGAGAAAAATGAAATCAAAATAACACAGAAGAACAATGGTGCAAAACAGATCGGGCAGAAATGGAAGGCTGAGAAAAGTTTCGGTCACCGAAGATGCAAGAGAGTTAAGAGTATGGAAAATCATAAAAGACTATGCACATGGAAGTCAATACATTATTTTATTCACTTGAATCGGTAGAAGAGGATGATAGACATTAGAGAAGGATCCAATTCCTACGACGTCCATCAGCCACTTTTCAAACACCAGGTAGGCCCTTTTTGTCCCCCTTGAAAGTTGTATAAAGGGCTCAAATAGAAAATATAGAAACTCAAGGATTAGAGAATTAGAAAGTAGAAGAACTGTTGGATGATAGGAATGCTGATGTTTTTGACCCTGTCCTTTTAATTGGACCCATTGAAGCTTTGAAATAGAAGTTGAATTTGCTAAGGGACCAGGGAACAGACCTTCATAACATCTATCGGTCCTTTTTTCACCTTTTTGATACTGAACAAACCCTTGGTTTCCCAAAATTTGTGGATTGGTGTGTAAAAAACTATTCTCTATCAGAAAGAGTTATAATGAACCTCATTCGCTCCACCATTCTGTGTCTCTTTAATTCCTCAGACGTTAGGAAAACTCTATCTATCTCTGAAGAGTTTACCTTAAAGGATAAATATTACAGTGAAGAGTCTATACTTCGATGTTTTACGGAGTCCACCATTGAGAGAAAGCAAGAGTGTTTTAAGAGATGTTTCAATCTTGAAGACGAGTCATCCAACCCATCATTCCCAATCGATGCAACCCCGTTTAACGAAGAAACCAAGTGTGTAGTAACCATGTTATGCTAATTTTTGGATCTAGACACATATAAATACATCCCTGAAACCCTTATGAGTATTTTATTTGTGTTAAGCACTTGTCTTGTTGAGTTAGACAAACCCAGTCAGTCATTACAAGTGTCATGCATTAAATTTGATGAGTTCTTAGCTGAGAATATTCATTCTCAGCTAATGAACTTCTACAAGACCAAAACTTTCAAGTTCCAGTAATATCTATTGAAGATGTTCCTTTATTTCAACAAGGACAATCTACAACTACCAGAAATGGTATTAACAAATGAAATGTACTGGGATTATACCAAGTTCATGAACTTCCTCATGATAGAGACTTATGACGCCATTTTCCAAAAGAGGCTACCCCAGGTTCAACCAGATATGTGGGATCTATTGCAAGCTTCCATAGAAAAGCTGTTCGTAGAGATTGAACACTTCCTAAAATATAAGAATTCCATGGACATCAAATGCCCTTGGGCTGTAGGTCCATTCACCATCAAGAATAAGGGTGATTTTCCAATGGTGGAAGGTTTACTTAGAGATTTAGGATTTGAGACAGAATTCGCAACCAACAATGACCCTCACCAGGTTATATCAAATAGGAGAAAGGCTCAAAAGAGAAAGAGTTTTAAACACAAGGAGGTTATGGGATTGGCATAAGCTGCTAGCTGGTCTAATTACCCAAAGGAGGCCCCAAATATTGTTGACTTGGATGAAGATCCAAGCTCTCGTATAGAAGAGGTTGTCTCTTTATTTCCTGATATATCCAATTTGGTTGTTGAAGCCGAGAGCATTACTCCTTTGGCTAGTCAATCAGAAGGAAAGAATAAAAGATTTTTCCCGAGGCAATGGATATTGATGAGGAGGACACTGATGAAACTCCCAAAAGGTAGAAGGTTGAATCTGAAGGACAACCTGTCCTAGATACAGCTGTAGACAAAAGGAAAAGGAAAATTAAGAGATCATGCTCTGCATTTCAGATAAAAGATTATACACTTGCAGATAGTACTCCTTTCGATTTCCTCCTACTAGTCAAAGAACAAAGTATAGTTAGTGGATAAATACAAAGGCATCAAAGACATAACTTCGGAGGAGACTCTGAAATTATATTCTGAAGTAAGAAATATTTCTAATCAAGATGTGTCTTTGGTTTTAGTTAGGGATTGTGTCCAAAACACTCTGAACTTGGCCTTGGCAACAAAGAACATAGTTGCTGAAGTAAAATGAACCTGGATGATATCCCCATACTTGACATGATTCATCTGTGCAAGCAGACATGAGATATCTTGTTTAATCACTTGCTAAAGATCACTCTAGAATTATGCAAGTTATAGACCCTCAAAGGTAAAATTGAGAACCAATTGCGGCAAGAAAATGTGGAAAATAAGGCCCACCAAACATAGATAAAGAAGCTGCAAACTAAGCTGCTGGCTGCTAGAGGCCAATATTATAAGAGAGTTGGGATCCAAAGGTTGCTAGATGAGAAAGAAAAAGACATTCAATTATTGAAAAAGAAGATTCTCATACTTGCCACCCAGCTAATACATGGTCATGAACTAGCTGAGATAGAAAAATAAAAGGGGAACTTGAATAATCGTCTCACTGATTGTGAAGAAAAATTATTGAATTTTGCTGATAAAGGAAATCAATGGCAAAAAGACATGGCCTTGGTAGTAGAAAGTGAGAAAGCCACGAAGGAAAAGTTTGAAGAAATGGAAAGAAAGTTGCAAGATAAAGAAAAGGATATAGAATTGAGGATCATTCCTCCTATGGCTGGATCTAGTGAATAGGGCATAGTCTAGGCTATGTCATAGGTAAGTCTTAAAGAGTTAGAAATCACTGGTTTGAAGAACCATAATAAAAATTTGAAGGATATAGCTGGAAAGAGAGAACTAGAAAGGAAGAAATTTGAAGACAAATGTAAGGAACTGGTGGTTAAGAACAACAAATTGACAAAACAGGTTACAAGACAGTCAACCTTACAGGGAGCAAAACATCTCATCTGGGATGTATTGATAGCAGAAGCAGTCAAGAATAGGACTTATTTAGATTTTATTCTTGATAAGGAGATTGTTACACATGATGCTAAACAAAATGTGTTGATGGTAAAACATGTGTTAAATAAGAATCCTATTGACACAACTAATAATGCAATCAAGTTTTTGAACAACTTGATAGAAGAGGAAATAAAGAAAGCAAATATCAAGGATAGGGTTTTGACTATGACATGGGCAAGGAAAGTGGTAAATAAATTTCATCATTTGGCAACAATTCAAGAGAAAATTGATGTCATGCATCATCAAATCAAGGAATTCATTGAATTGTTTAATCCTTTATTTAGAAGAGGACTCCCTTTCTCCTGGAAAGAGAAAGGAGGAATGTGGTCTCAGAAAGAATATAATGACAGGTTAATCAGCTGTAGATTAGATCACAAATAGTTTGATGACATGCAACATCAATCCTTGTCTAGAAAAACAATGATTGATAAATTAGCTGGATATTTCGAGATGTTGTTTGACTTCAAAGCCATATGCATGAAATTTCCAGAGTTCTCTTATGTAGAAAACATGGAGTTTAGCATAATGGTGAAGGACATGATCAGTCTAGATCTGCCAACTACTGATCAATGGAATCTAGTTGATAACTATGGGAAAAGGAAATACATATTGCACCAATAAAAACATGAAGGAAAAACAATGATCAAAGAGATAGCTATAGAAAGATCAAGCGAGCCAAGATCCTGAAGATGTTTTACTGTTTTAGATCCAGCATGTGTGTCACCCTCATATTTCCTGTTTTATGTAAATCGGGGAAAATGTGCCACGTTAAAGTTTGTTCTAAAATTGTAACTATGTTTTGAGGTTGGTCTTAGGGGTCTAGACACTATAAGTATACCCTCAACAGAGGAAGAAATGGTTCAAACCCATGAGACTTTTGTGTTATGTGAATTTTGAGATCTATATTTGATAGAAGTTGCCGAGCCGGATGCTGGTTTTTTGAATGCAAGGATTCATGTGTATTTCTTAGTTACAATATGTGATATCTCTTCTTTATGTGTATGTCCTTCTTGTTAATCTTTTCATTATGTTTTCTTTCATATCTAAGATAAGTGTGTGATAGCTTTACAGAATTCATACTTTGTTATGCTCTGGCTATCGTCTTAGATATTCACAAATTGTTTCTTCCAAAGTTAATGCAGAATTCATTCTTTGCAGTGCTCTATGTTAATGGAATGTTGTCATTTCTTCCTTACCACTAGACCAAAAACATATTGACCATGATCGAAATCTTATCTTGCCTTTGCATACACTTCCCATGCATATTACTTTGTGTTTCATGATAATTGTGACTCAATAGACCAATGTATCTTTACTCTGTTTCAACCACAACAATATCTGAATTCCATTTTATGTTTATATCTGGCCTTGTTATATATTTGTGAGAGATCCCTCTATAGAAATGGAGAAGCCAACTCCATTTCTTAAAGTGGTTCTGTTTTTACCTCGGGGTCGACCTTCCACAACCTTGTGTGTGATTCTGAGTGATGATCTAGTTGAAACTATGCCACCTATTATGCATGATGAAACTCAGAAGAATTTGTATAGTTTGTGATATTATAGAGATTGAAAGAGAATTTGTATGTGATTCTCTCCCATGTGATCTTGTGGGGATGAATTCCAAGCTTATGAGTCAGTACATTGACTTTGTTGCGAATAGATTGCTAGTGAGTATGCTCCAAGGTTTTATATTTTGAACTAATCAAAATCATTGCATTCTTATGATTTATCTATTGATTCAGTAGTGCTATTGTGGGGTTGGTTAGGGCTTGATTTGTAAATATTTTTGTGATGTATTCAGGTTGCCTTGGGCTGTGCTAAATTTGATCATGTGCTACAGAGCTGTCCTTTTCCAAGGGAAAAAAAGACAAATGTAGGGGTTAACCATTTTGGGAAACATTGTCGTCTTCAATAAATTTACAAATCACTAGTTTGCTCCATGGTATAGGCCACTTCTTTCACAAGCAACTTCGTATAGGCCATGCTAACAAGGGTGGATGGAAGGAAGTCACTTACCCCAGATAACCCATAGAAAAACTATTCTTTTAATGAAAATCTGTAAATGGGAGGGCTTGGGTTTTTTCTGTAAATGTCTATTTTTGGTAATAGAAGGAAATAGAAGGATAAACTAATTTACAAAAAAAAAAACTTAATGAAAATATGATAGTCAGAATGCTCATTCCACATATTCACAACACAACATCTCATTTCACATGAATACTGATGTATTACAAAATCAGAAATTGTGCCCATGGCATATAATGGCAACTTGTGCCCAAAATTTTAATTAAATGTAAAGATTAATCCTTAAATACAAAAAAATTATAAACTCTATCTTGATTTAAGTATAAATATTCAATAAATCAACTATTCTTAGTTGATACAATATCACTGAAATCAATAGTCACACAGTATAATCACTAGTTACATAGTTCAATGTCATCCTTATGCCAAGGAATGAAGCTCAACAAATCATCTGCTAGATTACATAATGCTCTACTGGGATATGGTAGAGCTATATTTTCAAATAGAGGATCTAAAATTTATGTTGGCTTCACAATATAATATCCTTTTCCAACAGGGACATGGTGTACCATTGCATTTGGGTCAGTCTTATGTACTATCTCCCTTGCAACTTTAACCCTTGAGTTTAATGCAATGAGAAAGCATTTCTTTCCTTCCATCCCTAGTTGGGAAGTTGCTGTCAACTCATTAGCATTATCTTGACCCTGCAAATAAATGAGACAAATTAAGATGCATGGAAATAAGAATTTAAACATTGATGATCCTAGATTAAATAATTACAATCTTACATGAATTGGTGTTTTCATTTTGTCAATTTGCAATTTCGATGGAACCATTGGTGTTTTCTGTACCAAATGTTATTTTGATGCACGAATCTGCACCCAAAAGACAATGATTTCTAATATATTTATAAAATAAAATAAAATTGAACTAAATTACAAAAAATTTCAATACTTACTAGGGATGATGGAGTCTGCATTGAAGTTAATTTATTTTGTATTAATATGTTCATAGGGGCTGTTATGTCCCCTATATTATTCTGTCAAGGAAAAAAAATGTAATATATATATTCAAAAGATGAAAATAAAATATTATTTAAAATAATAATTAAACAACTAACCTCCACCATAGGCGTGATTTCAGCATGAGCATTTTGTACAGTAGGACATTGTTTATATGAGCAATCAGATATTAGAATTAAGATCATTAGTGTGAAAATATGTATATTGAGACAAGAGTAAAGAATTGGACAATAACACTTTCTTTGTTGACCACATGTTCTCTCTCCATATCTTCTACTCTTTTCAGTAGTTCAGTTATTGATGTTTTCAAAGATGTGATTTCCTGTGTTTTTTCTTTCATTGTAGCTTGGCTTACAGCTAGTGCCTCCTTGTATGGAATTTTTCCAAACAAGTTAGTTGGATTTACTCCTAAGCCAATTCCACCACATCATACTCTTGCATCAACCCCTAGTACCTTAGAAAGGGCATCACCCCTCGCTGCAAAGTATTGAGATGCAACTTCTACTTGTGCTTGTTCAATTTTTTGCTAACATTGACATACAATTAAATCAGATCATATAAGAAAACATTTCCAACGTGTAAAATGAAATTTTAATTAATATCTAAAGTAAAAGGTTGAGAACATACTATTGTTTCTGCTACAGCTGGTGTGATTGGAGTGCCATCCTTCTTTTGATGGAACTTCTTCCATAAGTCTACCCTAGTAATGCTTGTAGTTGTATCATCAAAGGCTATTTATTTTTTCTAGTTGCAACAAGTAAAATAGTATGGTTAAGTTGTGACATTACAATGAAACTAAAATATGCTAATATTTCTCATATCAGATAAATTATCATCACAATTATTTACCATATCATCTTCGACCCGTTGATAACCTCGACGTCGAAAGGTGTGCAAGTCCCTCTCCTTTTCTCTTATTTGTTTTTTTTCCTTATATCCTAGAAAAAAATTGAAAATAACATATATAAGTCAACATTACAAGCCAATAGACTTTCTAAAAAATTTGATTATATAATATGTGAACTTTTTTCTTACCAGGAATTCGGTGGTGGCTCCTGATAGGACGAATTCTCTCCACATTGTCTCACTTATCCTAATTGGAGGAACATTTTTTAATCTTTTCTTTGTTGACTCATAAGGGTCATAGTAGTTTTTGGTCAACTGATATCTATGACTATTTTCCTTATGGCCAATGGCTTTCATACAATATTATTTAAGGACCGGAGGGATTATGAATTTTTCCTGCAACATACAAGAATTGCATTTTTAGATGTCATACATGGTTTGAAAATAAATTTCAAAATCATCCAAAAATAGAAATGTTGAAAACAAATACACGTGATGTCTAATACTCACATTAATAATGTTCCACAAGTCCTCCTTTAATTGATATGAAACCTTCCTCCAATCAGAATAATTGATTGGAACCATTTCCCTTGCGAGCACACCTAGTAATGAAGATAACTTCACGGAGTTTGGACCAATTGGTTGGTTCCTTTCATTGATATGAATTTCGATATTTTCCTCCAAGTTATTGACTTCTGCACATTTAGTTGCTCCTCTACCTTTCTTCTTGACTTTCTTTGTTGATGCTTGTGTAGAGGGATCTTCACCTTGTATACTAATATCTTGTTGGCATTATTCTTTGTGAACATCTTCTATAAAACAAGGGCACGTAAAGATGTTATGGATTTCTAAGTCATAAAATTTTATTTATGAAGAACTACAAAATTATACATTAATGAGCTTACCTTGTTCTTCATGTTGCTCCGCCTCTTTTTGTGTCGAGGGATCTTCCCCTTCTACACTTTTATCCATATGACATGGTTATTCAGTGAACATATTCTATCAAAAAGGGCAGATAAAGGTGTTATGGATCTCTTAATCATAAGATTTATAGTTATAAAGAAATAGAAAAATCTGAATTAATGGGCTTACCTTGTTCATGTTGCTCCTCCTCCTGAAAAGAGTAAAATGTATCTTTGTCATTTGCTTCTTTGTTAGGACTAGTAGAGTCATTCAAAGGCATAGAAGGTGCAAAATTGTTAGCTATTGTTTGTATTTTCCTCTTCTTTTTAACTGTAGCCAAGAATGTTATTAAATGTATGCCTAAGATCATCATACAATAAAAATAATCATTATATTGCATAAGCAAATTCATTGTTCTATTTCTAAATATTTACCTTCTGAGATGCATGTCCCTTTCTTTCCCATTTGATCATTTTGACACGTTTTTGAAAATTTCATAATCAGTTTTTTTTGATTTCGTGTCATAATTTGCTTTCTCTGTTTTTTTTTAAATGATTAGAATATTTATTAGCCATATCCTATTAGATTGTTATTAAAGTACAAAGTAATAAGTTCTAACAATTTAAATTAAATAAAAGTAGTATTCCATTTGCTGTGATGGGGAATTTTGTTTTTTGCAAAGAACTCACAGATGTAACCTCTTGGGTGGCTCTGCCACAGTTTTATTAATATAAAACCTACTCATTTCTGTAAAAAAAAAAATAATTTTAATTAAATAAAAATAATGATATACTTCAATCACAAAAAATCACTTACCTCCATGTCTCCACTTGTACAAATCCTGCATCACCAAAAAAATAAAGTCTATCATCACTCAATTGCTAACTAAAAGTTGTTTAAATGATTAATCTATCTAACAAGTTTCAAAAGTAAAAGGGAAGACTATCTATAAGGACTATCTGCTAAAAGGAACAGATGTCATAAATTGAGAGAGATAAAGGGTTAGAGTGTTGTAGGTTTAGGTTAAACACATACAATAGCCACCAATATATCTCAGTCTCCAAGAGTGAAGACCCCTCAGCTTTAGAGGCTGCAAGCAGGACAAGATTTACACATGCAACCCCAAAGATGAACACGATAATGGTCTTGCAGCAGTGGGAATGTGCAGTCCAACTCTATTGGTCAGAAAACAATCACAAACTTGCTAAATGAATGTCAAATATTCCACGAATCAGCTAGGAAGAGCCACCACAATCCACAGTCAACCCTAGAGGAAACCAATTTTTTTACAGAATTTTTAAAATTTTGTAGCAGAGGAACCACTATTTTGATTTCTGTCAAAAAAGAAACCACAGAATGCGTATTACACTTACTAAGCATATAATAAAATTTTGTACAAAATGCAGCACACAATGCGTATTACAGTGAAAATTTTGCAGCAGAAGAACCACTATTTTGATTTCTGTCAATAAAGAAACCACAAAATGTGTTCAGTGTTTGTTGTTTTCAGTTATTATGTTGTTTTCACGAAAGCATTGATAAAATACCTGCAATAACGTAGAACACAAAACAATAATTCAATGAAACTTAAGTTACACCTCAATATATCCCAAAAACTTAGCTTCAACTTTTGTGGTGTTGAATACCAGAATCAAAGCAAGTAAATGATGACTTGTGCAAAAAGAAAACACCACCCTTTCCCGATAAAACTATTCACGAGAGATAAAATGTGAAGAGTTATGTTAGGGGTCCCATTTTTTTCATCATTAAATTTCATTTTTTTTGCATAGATAACAAAAATACCCGAATTTTCTCCTAAGGTTTTCAATGAAAATGGGAAGGACCCTGGCACTGGGAGTCATGTAGGTGGACTAAAGGAAGGAAGGAGGAAACTAAAGAAATGCATCAAAAGGAAATGAAATATTAGCCTATTGTGGTTGATGGCATGAAGTTAAATAATGTAATAAGCATGGTTTCTAAGGCATTGATTGTGAGGTTTATTTTTAGAAGGATGGGGACAATGAGTTTGTTTCAATAGATTCAAGTGCACTAGTAATCAATTTTAGCTTACCACATAAGGGATTTCATTTTCATCTGAGGTTAGATGTTGAGGTTACATCCAAACATAGTATTATTTCTAGCAAGTATCTACTGCATTTATACCTAGGTGGATTTACCATTTACTTGATCAAATTACTTATATATCATTCAAGGTTCCGTGTCAATAACTAAGGATACCATAAGAATAAAATAATTGTCAAAATTAGTCTATTTCCATAGACTCTCTTATGATTCTACACAAGATGTTTTCTCTTTATGCTATTTGTAACTACTGGCCTTACAAATATACTTTCTTAATTGACATATCAGTTAGGTAACCAAGGATATTAGAATAATGAGAAGAGATATACTGCGTTATATTTTCTCTATATGCTCTCCATAAGTTTGAAAATTAAATACATTGGTTAAGGTCCTACTTGGAGAAAACCTAAAAGAACCTATATAATCCTTTTAAATATTAATAATTTTTATCATTACCTCTTCCAACCATATGAAATTCTTATAAAGGTAAAAGGAATTTTAACCATTAACCTATGTTTTTTAGACCAGCATTATACCATTGAAACTATTATCCTAATTAAAATATGATAACTTGCTTGATGGACCATATGAATATGATGCGACCCCAATCTCCTTATAAGTATAATTTTTAACCTACAATGTCAACCCTCCATCTCTTTATAATTATCAAACAAATAGTTATATACGTAGTATTGTAGCTGTTAATGATGGAAATGACACCTTTCTAATTCCTACAACACTTGTTATATGAATTAGTGAACCATGACAATCTTGTAGCTAGATCAGAGAAAAATATGGCTATATAGATCCAAAATTTCATCTAATCTATCCTTAGTATTCCATTAACCATCATCCCTAACTGAAAATGATTGACACCAAATGAAGTAACATATACTACCTTGAATAATGGACATTGCAAAGGAGGCAAAGCTGTCATTTGTCTTGCACTAGTGGAGCATATGAAGGAAAATGGTTATGAACTAAATATTCATACTTACGATCCTTTGATGAATGGATTTCACAAGGAAAATGACTTGATACAAATAAGGAGGTTGAGAGGGTATACCATGAAATCGAGCATGTATATTAGCCTATTGTGGTGGATGACATGAAGTTAAATAATGTAATAAGCACGGCTTATAATGCATTGATTGTGAGGTTTATTTGTAGAAGGATGGGGACAATGAGTTTGTTTCAATGGATTCAAGTGCACTGAGTAATCAATTTTAGCTTACCACATAAGGGATGCCATTTTCATCTGAGGTTAGATGTAGAGGTTACAATATCCAAACATAATATTATTTCTAGTCGGTATCTACTGCATTTATACCTAGGTGGATTTACCGGTTACTTGATCAAATTACTTATATATCATTCAAGGTCCCATGTCAATAAGTAAGGATACCATAAGGATAAAATAATTGTACTAAATTTGTATATTTCCATAGACTCTCTTATAATGATTCTACACAAGATATTTTCTCTTTTATCTACTATTTGTAATTACTGACATGATATGACGCATTATTGTTTCTTTCCTTACAAAGAGATCTATCATATGCATTCAAACAATTATTTATTGTTTTTATCTTGGTTGGATTTATGATCTCTCTTCTTATGGAAATCATATGAGCTAAAATTTCTATGGTGGTATGCCTTACAAATCTACTTTCTTAATTGACATATCAATTAGGTAACCAGGGATATTAGAATAATGAGAAGAGATATATGATGTTACATTTAATCTATATGCTCTCCATAAGTTTGAAAATTCAATACATTGGTTAAGGTTCTACTTGGAGAAAACCTACAAGAACCTATATAATCCTTCTAAATATTAAGAATTTCTATCATTACCTCTTCCAACCATATTAAATTATTATAAAGATAAAAGGAATTTGAACCATTACCCTATGTTTTTTAGACCATTATTATACCATTGAAACTATTCTCCTAATGAAAATATGATAACTTGCTTGATGGACCATATGAATATGATGTGACCCCCATATCCTTATAATTATAATTTTTAATCTACAATGTCAACCCTCCATCTCTTTATAATTATCAAACAAATAGATATATAACTAGTATTGTAGGTATTAATGATGGAAAGAACACCTTTCTAATTCCTACAACACTTGTTATATGAATTAGTGAACCATGAAAATCTTGTAGCTAGATCAAAGAAAAAGATGGCTATATAGATCCAAAATTTCATCTAATTTATCCTTAAGTATTCCCTTAACCATCATCCCTAACTGAAAATGATTGAAACCAAATGAAGTAACATATACTACCTTGAACAATGAACATTGTAAAGGAGGAAAAGTTGTAATTTATCTTGCACTATTGGAGCATATGAAGGAAAATGGTTGTGAACCAAATATTCATACTTACAATCCTTTAATGAATGGATTTCACAAGGAAAATGAATTGATACAAATAAGGAGGTTGAGAGGGTATACCATCAAATCGACCATGTATATTAGCCTATTGTGGTGGATGCCATGAAGTTAAATAATGTGATAACCATGGCTTATAATGCATTGATTGTGAGGTTTTGTAGAAGGATAGGGACAATGAGTTTGTTTCAATTGATTCAAGTGGACTAGTAATAAATTTTAGCTTACCACTTAAGGGATGTCATTTTCATCTGAGGTTAGATGTTGAGGTTACAATATCCAAACATAATATTATTTCTAGTCGGTATCTACTACATTTATACCTAGGTGGATTTATCGGTTACTTGATCAAATTACTTATATACCATTCAAGGTCCCATGTCAATAAGTAAGGATACCATAATGATAAAATAATTGTACTAAATTAAGGCTATTTCCATATACTCTCTTATGATTCTACACAAGATATTTTCTCTTTGATCTGCTATTTGTAACTACTGGCATGATATGAATCATTATTGTTTCTTTCCTTACAAAGATATCTATCATATGCATTCAAACAATTATTTCTTGTTTTTTTCTTGGTTGGATTTATGATCTCTCTTCTTATGGAAATAATATGAGCTAAAATTTCTATGGTGGTATGCCTTACAAATCTACTTTCTTAATTGATATATCAATTAGGTAACCAGGGATATTAGAATAATGAGAAGAGATATACGTTGTTATATTTAATCTATATTCTCTCCATAAGTTTTACAATTCAATACACTGGTTAAGGTCCTACTTAGAGAAAACCTACAAGAACCTATACAATCCTTTTAAATATTAAGAATTTTTATCATTACCTCTTCCAACCATATGAAATTTTTATAAAGATAAAAGGAATTTGAACCATTAACCTATGTTTTTTAGATCAGTATTATACCATTGAAACTATTCTCCTAATGAAAATCTGATAACTTGCTTGATGGACCATATGAATATGATGTGACCCCCATCTCCTTATAAGTATAATTTTTAACCTACAATGTCAACCCTCCATCTCTTTATAATTATAAAACAAATTATAGGTATATACTTAGTATTGTAGGTGCTAATGATGGAAAGGACAACTTTATAATTCCTACAACACTTGTTATATGAATTAGTGAACCATGACAATCTTGTAGCTAGATTAGAGAAAAATATGGCTATATAGATCCAAAATTTCATCTAATCTATCCTTAATTATTCCCTTAACCAACATTCCTAATTGAAACATGATTGACAGCAAATGCACTAACATATACTACCTTGAATAATGGACATTGCAAAAAAGGAAAAGTTGTTATTTATCTTGCACTGGTGGAGCATATGAAGGAAAATGGTTGTGAACCAAATATTCATACTTACAATCCTTTGATGAATGGATTTCACAAGGAAAATGACTTGATACAAATAAGGAGGTTGAGAGGGTATACCATGAAATCGACCATGTATATTATCCTATTGTGGTGGATGACACAAAGTTTAATACTGTAATAAGCATGGCTTATAATGCATTGATTGTGAGGTTTATTCATAGAAGGATGGGGACAGTGAGTTTGTTTCAATGGATTCAAGTGCACTAGTATCAATTTTAGCTTACCACATAAGGGATGCCATTTTTATTTGAGGTTAGATGTCAAGGCTACAATATCCAAGCTTAGTATTATTTCTAGTCAGTATTTACTGCATTTATACTTTGGTGTATTTATCGATTACTTGATAAAATTACACTAGTACAAAAGCGCGGATTTTTCCATGGAGGTTTTCCACGTTTCTTAATTTTTGGTGTAAAATCGGAAGCAACAGGAACGAGGCGTCGCTGTATCCACACCTAGCCATCACTGTATCCACGCAGGGGGTCTTATCCGTCGCTGTATCCACGGCTATTCGTCGCTATAGCGACGGCACCGCCAAGTTGACCTAGGGCATTGAGATTTCACTGGCTTTTTACAACGGTCAATTTGACCTAGGGCGCAAAAAGTCAATGTTTGCCGTCGCTATAGTGACGTCTAAGAGTTCTATAAAAACGAAGACCAAAACGAGATTTTCTTCACACTTGCCATTGTTGCAGCACTGTTTTTGAGTGATTGTTGGAGCTGTTTATTATTTCCGTCTCCTGCTGGTGAACAATCTAGATCTACATAGTTCGGATTTTAAACGTGCAAGGTTAGTTTGTGTTTTCAAATGATGCATACTAAATGATTTCCAATCTTCCAAACATGGATAGACATCTATGTTTAGGCCTTCATCCTCTTATCTTCACAATGTTCTTCTTTTACTAACTTTTTTTTGGTAGTATTGGATGAATTCGCTTGAAAGATTTTGCTTCTTTTGTAGCTTATGTGTCCTCTTTCAAGGTTTAATGCCTTCTACTGGAATCAGTTTAAGACAACATACATGTAAAAAGGGATTCGATTTTATTTTTATATGGAAAGTTCAAACGCCCAATAATATTTTAGATTAGAACAACATACATGCAAAAAGGGACTTTTTTTTTATATGGGAAATTCAAACGCACAATAATATTTTCATCAAAGTCTTCAATATTGTCATTTTAGGTCACATTTGTTGAACACCAAGGTCCATACATCAAAATTTGTCAAATCTCTTATTATCACACTTGAACATATTTGAATTAGAGCTTAATTGATTTTTCTTCCCAATTATGAAAAATAATTATTACTTTTAAATATAACTCATTTTTATATTAGTTTTATTATTTAATGTTTTTTATATTTAAACTTTATTTTCAAATTTCACTTTATTTACTTATATTGTTTTGCCAACCTGCTAGTCTCATATTTATATAGTTGTGGGGTAAAAATAAAATTACGGTTCAACTTTAAGTTTTATTTTATTATTAACAAATTTGTTAAAGCTTTTCATTAACTTAT
>LPNX010410372.1:0-32240 GCA_001517045.1 Pseudotsuga menziesii
GCTAGGCATCTTCCAGGTTCGAGCTGTGAGTTTTGTGGCATAGAAGGTTGAAACAAAGACTGAGTAGTCAGGTCCTAGCTTCGAGAGGATGGACAATACGAGCTGATCATCTTTCTTTTCGATACCACACTGCTTCAGCTGCAAAACTAGTCCTTTGAACTTGGAGAAATATAGCTGCAGGGATTCAAAGCTACTAGGACTCAGAGAAATCAGCTCATTTTCAATCTGATGTCCCCTCATCTCATCTGTCTTTCCAAAAAGATTAGAAAGCTTCTCCCATACTTGATCCGGTGAAGTTAATCCATCGAGATGGAAAAGGAGGTCTCGGGAAATACTGAGACATAGGAGGCCATAGGCCTCATCTCTCTGATTGTGCCATTTGATCTTCTCTGTAGCTGCATTGGGCTCTGCTTCTGTTGCCATAGTCACCTTGTAGAGGCCTTTAGCTCTCAACAAGATCTCCATCTCTGCTTTCCATTCAAAATAGTTGAAGGGAGTCAAGATAGTTTTCTGTGAATCCATAGCTTTAGAAAATCTGTCCCGGCTGTCAGTAGAAGGCTACCAGTCTTGATGTCGAACCTGCAAAACAATTTTTGAAGGAGAGTAATAACCTACAATGGCTCTGATACCATGTATAAATTCTGACCAGTAATAGATTAATTTCACTCACAACAAATTACAATTGATCAGGCAAAATTGTCAACAATGGAGCCTGAATATGGAGCTGTAACACAAAATTATATTAACTCAGTGTACAATAGCCAACCCTGTAGTAATATAGGTTGTTGAATATATAGAATACATCAATATGTCGAATGCATAAGGAGGCATCCAAAACTAGCATAAAGCAGGCTTACCCAAAATAAGCAAATCCCCCATAGGTGTAAAAAGCTGATCCCAAATCTGTCATGAGGCTCACAAATTGGCAAGGGCGCATGGGCAAGCTAATGAGTGGTGAAATGGCAGCTCATACATGCTTTTGCATGGAGGAAATAATGGAGGATGAAAGGGGCAAAAAAACAAGTTCACCTCACCTAGTCTTGCTTTCCGATGTGCCTTAAAACACTGAAAAGCAGGCAATAAAGCAGAAAAAGTAGAAGGGTGCCTAGGAGGCCAGGAATAAAGTAGATTTGATTCCTAAGGCTTTCCCAAGCGCTACATGAGTCAAAGATGGCAATTTTGACCTCTATGGATAGGAAATTAACAACTTGCACATGGTGGGACTCATGAACTAGGCAAATAAGACAAAAATAAATGAATTAATGTCTAAGTAGGTAATACTATGGTTTTGATTATTCTAACACAAGTGCACATATTGCAGTAAGGGCTATCATCCTGAGAGATCTTGTATGAAGAAGCAAATTGACATGTTGACCCAACTCCTGGAGAAGAATAACATCTCCCTTCCTGATTTCTCAAAGAAGAGGGAAAGAGGATCAAATTCAAAGGACAAAGAGAGAGAGTACATGCCTTGGTTGTTGGCACATCAAGCTCACCTAGCTTCATCATAGACTTTGGAGATTCTAGACATATGGTTTCGACAAAAGAGGCATTCTCCTCTCTTAACATGTCGAAAGGTCCACCAATAGTTTTGGGAGATGACTCTCTCACTGACAGTTTGAGGAAGGGAAGGATTGATCTTGACCATGGTAAGTTCAATAATGTGTTGTATGTTCTAGTTCTTGCCTCTAATATCTTATCAGTGTATCATATGACTCACACTGGGTCTCTAAAGAAGGTCATATTCTCCCCTGATGATGTTGAAATCAGAGAGATTTCAAATGGTAAAGTCATAGCAAAAGGTGTTTTTGATCACACTTTGAAGGTATACATGTTTTCCCATTTTCTACCCTACTCAAACCCCTCTGCTCTTTTGATTCATGCTAATGAGGCAAGAAAGCTTTGGCATGAAATATATGGCCATCTTAACTACAAGTATCTTTCTAATTTGAGTGAAAAATATATGCTCATAGGGTAATGTTGTGCCCCTGTTCAACAGCCTTAAAAAAACATTATTTCATCAAACAAAATTGTATTTTGTTTTGATGAAATGTTTGAATTTCATATAGCAAACCTAAAGAATTGACAACTACTGAAATGGTGACATTCCAGAAGCTACTAAAACAATGAAATTAAATGTTTTTTTAAGGAAAACCTTTGTGAACTATGGATTTGTTGACAAAATCACTACTTTGAAATTATTATTTTGAGTGGATTTGCATTGAAAATCAAGGGATAAGTGTTAATAATTTCTCATAACCTAATCTTGAAATCTTATCCAAATATTTATCATTCGATTTTATTATGTGATTTTGTTATCATAAATATTGCTAAGGTTTTGGAAGGGTGATTATTGTATTTTTGGCACCTTATCAAAGTTCATTCGAATTATATTTCCAAGGCTTTTTGTTCAATCTAAGAATTACGCATAACACAACCTTATTATTTGATCTTGATTTTTATGATGGGCTTCATGTGTCATCATTATTATTGCATGTAAAGGTCGAGGTTGATATGTTATTGCTCTTGGTTCTTTGTGTATGAAGGTCCTCTCCAAATTATTTTTACATATTCATGATGGTCACATTTTATAAGCTGGTTTAAATTACTTACGTGGAACTATTCCTTATAATTCGAAGTGATTTTTGTTTTTATTAATTATTTATATTTCCAAAAATTAATTTATTCAAGGAATATATATTCATGATATATGGGGCCGAAGTGTATACATTTTTACGAAAAGAAAATTCCAACTCTTGATTTTGTTTTACCTTCCCGACAACCTCACAATTATCATAATGTAATAATGATTTTATATAAATAAAAATTATGCATTTTGGTTATTGTTTTAAAGGGGACGGTTGATGCTGAAATGATCTTGTAATGATTATTTTTTTTCCTCTATGTACAGGTAGTACAAGAAGCCAACTCAACGATCTCATTAAAATCAGGATGCCATATGCTAAATATAGATTATAATCAACCAACGCATTAATGGAGATCGCTATTGAATCTTGAGTGAAATCAGAAATTTGATTTAAAAGATTTTCAAGCTGATACAGGATGCCGAATTGTTTGCATCATTCTATTAATTTGTAGCTTTTTGCTGGGAACGTGATATTCCCATGGATTGGGGAGAGTATTCGGATCATACCGATCAGCTTAACAAACAGCGTGTTGAGAAAGCATTTGTGTATTGATATAAATGAGGGAGTTTCCATTGCTAAAGGAGGGATCTGGGGGGCAGTGCTGTACAGGAAGATTTCTCTTTCACAAGCTCTGAAGACATAGACTGGGGGCTTCCCAAGCACATAAGATTTTTCTTTTTGAAAGCTCTGAAGACACTATTACCATAGAGGCTGCGCTGAACAGAATTTGAAATTTCTTTTAATGTTCTGTAAACACTGCTGCCAGGAGGTCCAAGAATCGAAGAACGCGTTGCACTGAGGCTGTTGGATGGAGGAATGTTTTTCTTCAAACTTATGTTCTCTTTCTGCAAATGATTTTGAAGAAGGAGGCTGGTAGATTGAGTACGTGCAGGAGCAGATTTTTTAGAGAGATCCAGGTTCCAGGATTAAGATTGTTAGAAGTTTTTGTAATTTATACACTTTCCCATTTTTGGAGAATTTTTGTGGAACTAAAGCATTGAATTATTTCAAGTTTTCTGTTTTAGAAAATCTTCATTACATGTGGTAACTATGTATTTATTTTTACCAATAATATAAACTTTGAATGATTTCAGTTTTTATTATTTGTATTTAGATGCAAATTCTTCTTTCAATTTTTATTGTTTCCACCGTTATTTTGATTTATAATTTTTTTAATTATAATGATTTATAATTTGAAAATTATATTATCTTTTACTTAAGAAAGGAATTACTTTACTTCTTTATGTTAATGATAGTTAATCAAGAATGGTGGAAAGGTTTTATTTATTTTTCCTGGAAATGTTTTTATTTTTTCTGGAAATGTTTTACTTACTTTTTTTTCTTTGAATGTTCACAATAACGGAATAGTTATAAAAAGAATGTATTGCTGAATTATTTCATGTGTTACGTTCTTTATTTCTATTTAATTAAAGTACACGAAAAAGAAGTAAAAGTTCGTATTAGTGGATTTTTCCATTATACTTTAATTCAATTATATTTACTTTATTTTGAGCTTATCCTTGTCTTGGAAAATTAAAAAGATAATTCACAAAAAATAGCTATTTGGTTTCCTATTGTTTCAATTTCGTAAAGGTTATTACATATCTGTATATATATAAATAAATAGATTTGATTTTTATAATATTTTCTTTATTTTAGATTAGTAATTAGTTTTCCTGTACATTTGATTTAGTTCTATCTTTTAGGTTTCTTTTAGATTAATTCTTTGGCTAACAGAGCCATAAAACCCGTCGGGAACAACCATCCCAAACAACTTGGAACCTGCTTTAAGAATCCTAGTCTGAGTTGTCTCCCCTTTGTTGTGAGCAAGTCACATTTTGCCTGTCAACAAATGGCGCTAGAAGGAGGGCTTGATTAGCAAGAAGGCCATTTTGAGTTGTTTTGATTTTTGATTTCATTTATTTTTTATTTTTCCTATGAAATTTCCGATATCATTGATTTAGATCATGCTTTCAGCTTTCATATATATGGCGAAAGTTTTTCTCCAGAGCTATCTAATTTCTTGCGAAGACTGAGCTTCAATGGTGAAGGTAAGATTTCTGCGTCTCATCAACTTTCGGTATTTAATTCTTTTTGTGATTGCATAGATCTATTTGATGAGATTGAGAAATGCAGACTCTTTGCAGCTACTTTCACAGGAAGAATTCTGATTTGGTTTAAGTTCTTGCCAGCAAAATCCATTCATTCATGGGAACAATTCATGAAGTTATTTCTTAATGCTCATGAGGATTATAGCTACAAGAAACTCGGACTTGAGTTAGAAAATCTTCATAGACATGAAGATGGATCTCTTGATGATTTCTTTTCCAGATTCATGTTAATATGTTGCAGGTTTCATGAAAGACACCAGCCTTCCGAAAAAGAAAAAATGGATTGGTTTCTCCATCTTATCTCTCTCTCTCTGATTTTCATGATTTGGAAAAGAATGAAAATTCTGCAATAGATGGCATGCATGTTAGTTCATTAGTTGAAGATGATTTAGAATCTATTTTTTCTAATTCCACCGCTGAAAATGAAATTGTTGAAAATGGACAAATCAAAGAATTTTATGATATGCTATTTCAAGAACAAGAGAAAAGGGATGATGATTCAACTTTTACATTAAGCGATAATTTCGAAACTCTTGTTGTTCACAAGACAATGGAATATAAACAAAAAATTCTTAATTCTTCAACTGAATGTGCTAGTGATGACATAATTTCATCATCTTCCTTTCATGACGAGTTAGTTCCTTTCATTTCTTCACAAAATTCATTAGATCAGAGTTTTGCTAATGATGCTTCTGTTAAAGCAGTCAATAAAACAAATCATATCAATAGAGAAGCAGTTACCTTTTTTTACTCTGACTCTTACTACTCTTTGTATCCTGATGTTTTTGCTGATCATAGAATACATTTACATGTTAATGATTTTCTAAAGAATACTTCATTATGGTCAGATTTTGATAGGATACAAGGAAATACATTTTTTGAAGATGAAGGATATAATTAGATCCATTCTAATTTAGTTCAAATTTGTCATGAAGAAGATCATAGTTTTTCTACTATCGTTACTTATCAGCCTCACGCATGTTCATCCATTTTATCTTTTGTCAGTAAGGATTATGATTCAATTTGTAATATTGAAAGGGATGCACAATTTATTCATGATGTATTGAACATTAATTTTCTTCATTACAACCTGATAATCACATATGAAGATAATGTCATCAATTTTAAGATAATACCCAAATGTCATTTTGTTCTTCTTGGATTTAGTCATGATGATATTGTGTTAAAAGATACATTTTTTCTTGATCATTTTTCACAAATTTTGAATCATACTTCTGATAAGATTCTTTTTAGTCATGATTCTCATGAGAAATCTATTTCCTTCCGACTTGATTTTTATGATCCGATTTATACATGGTGGGAGGAATCATTTATTAAAAGGTTTCCGTGTCATATTTTATGCTTTGTACATACAGAATTTGATTTAGTTTCTTTTCTTCATTTTTAATTATTCCAATTTCCAATACTCATATATGACTTGTTTTCTCTGGCAGGTTTCAAGCTACGCGAATGGCTTCATTGGAAATTTTCATTTACTTAGTTTGTATATATTTTATTAGTTTAGGTTAGGTTTATAATTTAGAATGATTTATGTTTGTTTACATTTGAATAAATGCAGATATATGGAGTTGCGACAACATCATTTTAAGAATGAGATAACGACATCATTATCAGGGAAGTAGTTCTTTACTTCCTCTCGTTTTTTTTAATCTTCTCATTAAAAGAAAGAACCTTTCATCCTTTTATAGCTGCATACTCATTAGGATTTATTTTGTTACTTTTATTTCTGAATAAAACACATTAGATTAACATCCCATCAATTATTAAAAAAAAACAACTTTGAATTAATTGAAAGATTAAAATAAAAATAAAAATAGGGATAAAAAACTTTAAAACATGTTAATCTATTTTAATCTCTCATTTTCTTTGCTGGTAATTAGTCATATGTTGTTAAACCTATTTTCCACTTGATGAGATCTTGATTTAACTCATGTGTTATGTGCGTATTTTTTATTTTTTCATTTTCTTTACTAAGAGTTTTCTCGTAGACTTTGAAATCCTTCGTTTTTGTAATTTGCTCAAATCAGACTTATGTATATATGGTACACTTAATTACTGGTTGTTTTCTTTTCAATTTATTTTTAGTTTTCTTTTGATTTTTTGTTGTTCTTTTGATTTTTCGGAACCAGGAGAAATGATTCAGATATGGAAATGTTTTTATGTCATAAAATTGGAATCTGATTATATAAAACATGAAGAAAGCTAAACTTTTAGAAATCTATTCTTATCTCAGAAATAAAGGAAAAAGAAATTGAACTGTTGCAAACAAAACTACTAGATGAAAACTTTCATTGTATTTCGTTTCTTTTATCATTATCCTCAAATTATTGGATTTAATGGATATCGAAGTCACTATTACTAGGAATTCTATTACTTATTTAGAAATCAGTTCGGGGAAAGCAGATGCAATTTAATCATAAAATCAGTTATCTATAGATCTTTTACGCTATCTTATTCGTAAAGAGTTTCCTATTACATTCCCCCATTATAAATATGAAAATCTCTTGTAGATGAGCACTTAAATGCTGAGTGTGAAACCTTCTTTAAACTTATTATCTTGGGATATAAGCCATTGGGTAGAATGGGTTAAAAGACGTACCCTTTCGAGGCTATGGACGCCTGCGGGTAGGAGGCCTCCGTCTGTGGCATAATTGGATTCCAAATTATAAATTGTTATTTATATAAAATCTATAAGAATCCAAGATCATCCCACACTCGTGAATAGGTTCCAATGCAGCTTACCCATTAATAAATTTAGAAGTTCTAAATATTCGTGTTTTATCTTATCTTGGGACTAGAACGGTAGGATGTATGGTTAAAAGTCAACCCTTTCGAAGCTATGGACGCTTTTGGGGAGGGTCATGACTATAGTATTGGGATCATATCTTAAAAAACTGGTCAAATATCAAAATTGCGTTGTATTTCCCAGGACTAATTTCTTTTGGAGTCTTATGTTTTCTGAAAAAAATTAAAATTCATATCATTTTTGAAGGTAATATCTGGATAATGATAAAAGAATTGAATCTGGTATTAGTTTGAAATCTAGTCTTATCACAAGGAGCAGTTCTTTTATCTTCAGGAAAATGCTAATCTGAGTTAAAGAAAAATTTTCTTATCTTGCTACATACACAAGTCAGATTTCATGTTTTCGCAGAGATAACTGTTTCGCCCAATCAGTCGCCATCTGTTGTGCCCCTGTTCAACAGCCTTAAAAAAACATTATTTCATCAAACAAAATTGTATTTTGTTTTGATGAAATGTTTGAATTTCATATAGAAAACCTAAAGAATTGACAGCTACTGAAATGGTGACATTCCAGAAGCTACTGAAACAATGAAATTAAATGTTTTTTTAAGGAAAACCTTTGCGAACTATGGATTTGTTGACAAAATCACTACTTTGAAATTATTATTTTGAGTGGATTTGCATTGAAAATCAAGGGATAAGTGTTAATAATTTCTCATAACCTAATCTTGAAATCTTTTCCAAATATTTATCTTTTGATTTTATTATGTGATTTTGTTATCATAAATATTGCTAAGGTTTTGGAAGGGTGATTATTGTATTTTTGGCACCTTATCAAAGTTCATTCGAATTATATTTCCAAGTCTTTTTGTTCAATCTAAGAATTACGCATAACACAACCTTATTATTTGATCTTGATTTTTATGATGGGCTTCATGTGTCATCATTATTATTGCATGTAAAGGTCGAGGTTGATATGTTCTTGCTCTTGGTTCTTTGTGTATGAAGGTCCTCTCCAAATTATTTTTACATATTCATGATGGTCACATTTTATAAGCTGGTTTAAATTACTTACGTGAAACTATTCCTTATAATTCGAAGTGATTTTTGTTTTTATTAATTATTTATATTTCCGAAAATTAATTTATTCAAGGAATATATATTCATGATATATGGGGCCAAAGTGTATACATTTTTACGAAAAGAAAATTCCAACTCTTGATTTTGTTTTACCTTCCCGACAACTTCACAATTATCATAATGTAATAATGATTTTATATAAATAAAAATTATGCATTTTGGTTATTGGTTTAAAGGGGACGGTTGATGAATGATCTTGTAATGATTATTTTTTTTCCTGTATGTACAGGTAGTACAAGAAGCCAACTCAACAATCTCATTAAAATCAGGATGCCATATGCTAAATATAGATTATAAGCAACCAACGCATTAATGGAGATCGCTATTGAATCTTGAGCGAAATCAGAAATTTGATTTAAAAGATTTTCAAGCTGATACAGGATGCCGAATTGTTTGGCATCATTCTATTAATTTGCAGCTTTTTGCTGGGAACGTGATATTCCCATGGATTGGGGAGAGTATTCGGATCATACCGATCAGCTTAACAAACAGCGTGTTGAGAAAGCATTTGCGTATTGATATAAATGAGGGAATTTCCATTGCTAAAGGAGGGAGCTGGGGGGGCAGCGCTATATAGGAAGATTTCTCTTTCACAAGCTATGAAGACACAGACTTGGGGCTTCCCAAGCACATAAGATTTTTCTTTTTGAAAGCTCTGAAGACACTGTTACCATAGAGGCTGCATTGAACAGAATTTGAAATTTCTTTTAATGTTCTATAAACACTGCTGCTAGGAGGTCCAAGAATCGAAGAACGCATTGCACTGAGGCTGTTGGATGGAGGAATGTTTTTCTTCAAACTTATGTTCTCTTTCTGCAAATGATTTTGAAGAAGGAGGCTGGTAGATTGAGTACGTGCAGGAGCAGATTTTCCAGAGAGATCCAGGTTCCAGGATTAAGATTGTTAGAATTTTTTGTAATTTATACCCTTTCCCATTTCTGGAAATTTTTTTTGGAACTAAAGCATTGAATTATTTCAAGTTTTCTGTTTTAGAAAATCTTCATTACATGTGGTAACTGTGTATTTATTTTTACCAATAATATAAAATTTGAATGATTTCAGTTTTTATTATTTGTATTTAGATGCAAATTCTTCTTTCAATTTTTATTGTTTACAGCGTTATTTTGATTTATAATTTTTTTAATTATAATGATTTATAATTTGAAAATTATATTATCTTTTACTTAAGAAAGGAATTACTTTACTTCTTTATGTTAATGATAGTTAATCAAAAATGCTGGAAAGGTTTTATTTATTTTTCCTGGAAATGTTTTTATTTTTTCTGGAAATGTTTTACTTACTTTTTCTTCTTTGAATGTTCGCAATAACGGAATAGTTATAAAAAGAATGTACTGCTGAATTATTTCATGTGTTACGTTCTTTATTTCTATTTAATTCAAGTACACGAAAAATAAGTAAAAGTTCTTTTTTATCAAGAAATCTTTTAGGTTAGATATACTTTAAATAGTTTATTTAGTTTTATTTTCTTCGATTGATTAAAGTATTAGTGGATTTTTCCATTATACTTTAATTCAATTATATTTACTTTATTTTGAGCTTATCCTTGTCTTGGAAAATTAAAAAGATAATTCACAAAAAATAGCAATTTGGTATCCTATTGTTTCAATTCTGTAAAGGTTATTACATATCTGTATATATATAAATAAATAGATTTGATTTTTATAATGTTTTCTTTATTTTAGATTAATAATTAGTTTTCCTGTACATTTGATTTAGTTCTATCTTTTAGGTTTCTTTTAGATTAATTCTTTGGCTAACGGAGCCATAAAACCCATCGGGAACAACCATCCCAAACAGCTTGGAACCTGCTTTAAAAATCCCGGTCTGGGTTGTCTCCCCTTTGTTGTGAGCAAGTCACATTTTGCCTGTCAACAGGTTACCAAATATCAAGCTTTCTAAGGGAGTCTGTCAAGGTTGTATCCTAGGAAAACACCCAGAGCACAAATATGAGAGAGCTAGTCATGAGAGAACCTCTGCACCTCTTGAGTTGATCCATAGTGAAATTGCTGGTCCACTCCCTCATATGTCCATGAGTCAAGCCAAATATGCACTGACCTTCATAGATGACTTTTCCAGGTATTGTTGGGTTCACATCCTAAAGCATAAGTTTGAAGTTTTTGACCTCTTCAAAGTCTTTAAAGCCTCGGTTTAAAACTAGTCTGGGAGGAAACTCAAGATCCTCAAATCTCACAATGGTGGTGATTATTTCAAGTCTGAGTTCATTCAGTATTGTAAAGATGCAGGTATTCAGATGTAGCATTCAATCCCTTACACATCAAAGCAAAATGGTGTTGCTGAGAGAAAGAACAGGTCACTGAAGGAGATGGCAAACTGCATGATGGAGGCTAAGAATTTTCCACCAAATTTTTGGGCCGAGGCTATAAAATATTCATCCTACATCCAGAATAGGGTTCCTCATAAGCATCTTGATGGTATGACTCCTTTTGAAGCTTGGAGTGGGCACGAGCCAGATGTAACCCATTTCAGGATTTTTGGCTCAAAAGCTTGGGCTAGAATTCCAACTGAAAAGAGAAAGGCTTTGCAACACCAAAGCCAAGAGTGCCTATTTGGTGGGTATTCTGAATATTCAAAAGGGTACAAGCTAATCAACTTGAGAACTAACAAATCTTTCATTGAAAGAAGTGTTCAGTTCCAAGAAGAGCCTTTAGCAGCAATTGAAGTTGGAGAGTCCTCTTCACCACGAGAACCATTGATTGTAAGTGAAGAGACTAATGAGTTTGCTGATTCTGATATGTCTAATAATGATGATTTAATTGCAGATCCTAACAGTTCTACAAGACCAAAATGGGCAGCAAATACCATTCATTCAGCTGGGGAACTATCTAGAAATCCTAATGACACTAGGAGGACTAGATCTCAATTTGAGAGTGCCCTTTGTGTGAAAGATCCCCTATTTGCTGAGAAATGCTATTTGATGGTTGAATCAGAACCATAGACATATGAATATGCAGCACATGATTCAATATGGAAAACATCCATGAAAGAAGAATTCAACTCTCTCCAGAAGAACAACACTTGGGAACTGGTTGATCTTCCCGCAGGGAGGAAGCTAGTTCAATGTAAGTGGGTTTTCAAGACTAAGTTTGTTGTTAATGGTTCAAATTTGAAATACAAGGTGATATTGGTATCAAAGGGATAATCACAAGTACATGGTATTGACTACAATGAAACCTTTGCACCAGTGGAAAAGATGGACTCCATAAGGCTAGCTTTAGCCATTGCAGCTTCGAAGCAATGGGAGGTACATCACATGGATGTGAAGTTTGCTTTCATAAATGGAGATCTCACTGAATAGATTTACATGTAGAAACCTGAAGGGTTTGTTTCTAAACCATATTTAGTGTGTAGGTTAAATAAATCATTGTATGGTCTCAAGCAAGCCCCCAGGGCTTGGTATGCCAAGATTGATGGCTTTTTGCTATCACTGAGTTCTGTTCGATGCAAGTTTGATCCTAATGTCTATTTGAAGTTGATTCATGGTTCTTTGATTATTATTTTCTTGTATGTGGATGACCTTCTAATTACAGGAAGTTCAAAGAAAGAGATTGCCTCCTTAAAGGATGCAATGAACCATACATTTTCTCTGACAGATTTGGGATTGTTGAGCCAATTCTTAGGTCTTGAAATTGCTCAATCCCAACATGGAATCAAAGTACATCATTCCAAGTATGCCTTAGATTTTCTAAACAATTTCAACATGAAATATTTAAAGACAAGCAAGACTCCATTCCTTTCAGGAGTTAAGCTTGAAGAAGCAGGTTCTTCTCCTATGGTAAATAATAAACTGTATAGGTAGTTGATTGGGTGTTTGCTTTATCTTACACACACTCAACTTGACTTATATTATGCAGTTAGTGTGGCTTCAAGATACATGGATCAGCCTCATGAGATCCACTGGAGGGAAGCCAAAAGGATCCTAAACTTTGTTCAAGGAACAAGAACTCATGGGATCTTCTACAAAGCAAAATCTGATCTTGATTTGATTGGGTTTACTGACAGTGATTGGGCATTTGACAACACAGATCGAAAGTCTACATCAGGATATGTGTTCATTCTTACAGAAGGACCAATCTGCTGTTCAAGCAAGAAGCAGAGTTCCATAGCACTCTCATCTATAGAATCATAGTAGAGGAGTTGTAAATGCAACAACTCAATGTTTGTGGTTGCAGGGAATACTTGGAGAATATGGTTTCGAATCAGATTTTTCAACTATTATCTATTGTGATAATCAAAGCACCATTCGAATCTGCAATGATCCAGTTCAAAGATAGTGAACCAAGCACATTGAGATCCATATGCACTACATCAGACAGCTTGTGCATGATGGTACCATTCATCTACTCTTCTATGCATCTTCAAAAGAAGTAGCAGACATCTTCACCACAAAAAATTGTGAAATGACTTTCAGCAATCTCAAATCACTGTGGGGGATTGCTGATCATGCTGTGAAGCATGATTGATGACAATATTTCCAAATTTTGTTTTCCTATCCATGTTTAAGGGAGGATTTTTCCTACTGGGTTTTTGCCTCTTTCCTTGGTTGTATGGAAAAGCAGTATGTAAAGGGTGACTAAGCCTTGTTGCTAGGCCCTATATTTTTCTGACATTTACTCATAAAGTCAGGCTTAAGGGGGGGTGTTATAATAATCAACCCATATTTACCTACCTTAGACATTAATTTAACATTTTTGTCTTATTACCTAGTTTCCTAGATTCCACTTTATGCTAGTTTCCTTCTACATGTCCTAGAAGTCAACACATGCTAAAACTGAGTCATGGAGCACTTGGGAAACATCCTAGAAACCCGTTTTAGCATGTCTGCTTTATTCCAGATTCTCCAAAGCACATATCTAATTTTTATATAAATCTTCCTTGTTTTATTTCTGATTTAATGCAAAGGGAAAGCTAGACTAGTGGTAACTGCCTTGTTTTTTTCCCACATTGTTGCCACCTTTCACACACCTGGGGGGGGTGGGGACATGGTAGAAATATTCAAGCCACTCTGTATGTCCTTGGGGGAAAGTACTGACTCAAGGATGTCACCTTGTTCTTGACTCCTCTGTTTAGGCTCAACTCCTAATGAAGCCAAGGGGGGTAGACCCTATTAAGTTACTAAGGAAAAATTATTTAGTATGATGATGTTAAACTGAATGAATTACTTAGGAGTTTAAGATTTAACCATAAAAAACCATATACGACAAGATACAAAAATGAGCACACGAAAGCACAATGCTAAGACACATTATATATATAGAAATAAAATAGCCAATGCCTTAGAATGGAGTCATAAAATAATCAATGTACTTGCATGTCCTTGGAGCCTGAATGTTTTGCGATTTCCTCTTGGTACATTTTAAGTTAATGTGAAATATGAGTTGATTAAAATTAGGCGAGGGGGGGACTCCAGATATAACCGAGAGTACTTGGAGTATGTCAAAAACTAAACCTTCACGGCTACTCACAAGGAATATGTGGGCTGAATGGAGTCTCTGAGTGTGTTGTTCATAATGCACCCGAAGGTGTAATAGAGATCGGTGCCTCGAGGTCACTTTTCAGGAGTTCTCGCTTATGGTTTAATCGAGGTGTTGGATTTTCGCCTGATGGTGGTTGATTGGGGAAGGTGAAGACTAATTAAACTAGTCACTCACGTTTCTTTTGATGTAGCTTTACTGATCAGATGAACCATAGCCAAGTACAGAGCATACACACCAGAGTCTTGTCAATTTTAGTGAGTTTTAAAAGATGTGTTTTTTTAGAAAGAAAACCCTCCAGGAACTTCTTTCGTTCCAAGTGGACCTCAATCAGGGAATCAATGAGGGGGTTTATTTTAGAACAATTACTTACAGAAATTAAAGATAAGCAGCAAATAGAAAAAAATCACAAGTTTTCTAATTATTCCTACCACGCATCTCTTTCCCCTTGTGGGTCAATCGGGAAGTCGTGGGGTAAGTATTCAAGTTACTGTGATAAGGTAATATGGAATATATGATAAATTAATAAAATAATGTTATTCTACATGAATGAAACTAATCTAAAGAGAAAATAAGTAAGACAATGCGAAAAACAACAAAAAAGGCGTGAATCTAGAATGGGCTTGAAAGAGCCTATTCAGAGAATTTTATTATTATTTTCTGTTACAATAAAGTAAGATGATATGAATCCTCTTGGTTCTTATATAGTATGAAACCGAGATCTTACAACTTTCCCAAAATTTAAAATTTACAGTCAAAGGGGAGCCCCCTGGGGGGATTTGAACGATCCCAAAGCCACTTTCGAACATCAGATTATTTTCCTTCTGTTATGCCTGATAAAATACACCATTCATGTTAGAATAAAATATGCCCAAAATCACTTTTAAATTACCTTTGGGTCAGCCTACTTTAAACCAAACAAAACTAAGGTAAAACTAGCTAAAACAGTGAAAAAGGAACCAAGGAAAGCAAGCTTTCCTTGGGATATTGGATTTCTGTTTGGGCAGCCAATGAGATATGCACTGATTGATTGATTTAATATTTTTAAAATAGAAACAGAAATCTAACACATGCAACCTATGGATTTTCTTTAAATTGCCATGCAAAACGGACGATTCCCCTAAACTAGATCTAGAATGCTTAATGAGACCTTTTAGAAATGAGATCTAGATTATGAGATTTGAAATAATAGATCTATGTAAGTTTTACTTTAATATGATAGATCTAAATGATAACAAATCTTGAAACCAAAGCAACCAGGTAAGATTTTGATTTTTATATGGAGGAAGAGAGAGAAAGAGTGTTGGAAGTCTTGAAGATCAACCATGGAGCTTTCCAGTGGAATGTCGAGGGACTATTCCTTTGAGAAATTTTTGGAGAAATTGAGGAAGCATGCTAGATCAGCACCCTCTCCAAACTAGGAACTTGCAACTGAATCCAAAGACTTGCTAAAATGCTTGTGAGATCCAGTTAATACATAAACAAAGATTTCGGAATAGCATGCATATAAACTTATAAAACATGTTGAATCTAGATCTCTAAACATGTATCAAAAGGAAAGAGATGGCCAATAAACTTATTAACAAACTCCTTTCCTATCAAGATCATAATAAACTTATTATCAATCTTTAGTAATGGATCTACAAACAATCAACAAATTATGAACATAGATATAGGTTACCTCAGTAAAATATGGCAATGCTCATCCACACATACAATAACATGACACCGTCTTGCCTCCAAAGCTTCTCTTTATTTCAAATGAACAATAACAACCGTACAATAGAAACAACACCTCAATCCTAGTTCTAACTAGCTTGGAAGAGGAAAACTGAGCTTTATTTATAACAATAGGAGATCTAGCCCAGGGGGGCACAATTCCCAAGGAGAGAGAGACCGAAGCTGCATGTGGAGTGAATATGGGCCTGATATGTGTCTAACTGAGCCTAATCTAAGTCTCATTGAGTTCAACTATCAATCAGATAGCTGATCTATCTGACACCTCAACTTGTTGACTAAAGCATCCACCAAAACTCAAGAAGAGAGGCCCACACATGTGGAGGAGAGAGGGAGGGTGCACTTCCCAAGATTGCATGCAATAATGCACTCCTAGCTCAGCCCAGATCACCCCCTTCAGTCAAGGAATTGTCAGATCCAGTCAATCCCAAGCCGATGAGACTGATTTCAGTCAAATCGGAGCAAATCCCAATGATTTAGGATTTGGGGTTTTCTCCATTATTTAATTAATTTATCAATTAAATAATCAATATTTGATTTATATGGATTTTTGACATGAGTGATGGACAAATCACTCAAAACTTAGAAAAAGTGGGTCTATCGGTTTACATGGTGGTCTTATCTTGAAAATGAGCACCCCCATGACTGAAACTGATTTTCAAGCCCACTTTTATTACAAAACCAATTTTTCCAATTATACTATTAAAAAATAGCCCAAGTTTTGTGGAAAAATTAAAATTAAAAAAAAAAAAACTTAAAAAATCAAAAAAATAAAAAACCTAGGGGGACGTAGAGATGTTCATATGACTCGACCATGATTCCTAGCCATTTATTCATTGACAAATAGACTCTAATAACCTCAATAGGCCTAAATTCCAAGACGACCACCCCAACTTTGGAGGTATTGAGTGAAAAACTCAGAAATTATCAGTTGTTTATTCAACAACCAATAATAACCAAGGGAAAAAACACCCTGGGATGATCGGATTGACAAATAAAGTCTAACAGACTGAATCTTTTATAGACACTATCACGCTAGAAAATTTTATTACAACTCCCCTATGGGGTATGAACATGTGATATAGTACAACAAGAACTTCCGAGAAGCACTTCCAAAGGTCTTCTGAAGTCCGAACAAAACATCTTTGTCCGGTTCACTAGGCTCACTTGATAAAAAACCACTAAGTATAACTTAGGTGGTAACATCTGGCTCCATCTAGGGACACATGCTCCGAATATTCTTCTGATCAAAGAAGAGGATGTGAGAACTCTGAAATATTTGGTTCCTGCATAGCAATTAAATATTGTCAGTAACATATATATAAAAGAAATCAACTGAAAAAGCAGATTAATATATATAAAAGAAATCAACTGAAAAAGCATATTAATGTACAAAATTAGTCTATGGTATACAAAAAGGAAATATTTTAAAGGACTAATATACGAAAGAAAATTTTCAAGATTAGTAACATGGTACAAAACATCTATAATACAACAATATGATACATGGCATTTAAAAATACATGCAGGGCAAGGTTTAGAAATTGGCCCCGAAACCACCAATTCCAATAAAGGCATCAAATTGTCTCGGTGAAGAACATCTTGAAGAGAAATCCATTCACTGGTAGGCTTAACCTTTCTCTTTATAGGTCATTTAGATGGAAAGAATTTGTTCCTACTACTTCATCAATGATATATGGTCCCAACCATAAGCTGTCGAACTTTTCGTGTTTCCCAGGTTTCTCCCATCATTTGTCCCAATGCAAGACTATGTCATTTACTTGAAAGGATCCAAGCCGGGTAGATCTATGAAAGGTTCTCTTGACTTTGTTTGAATTTCTGATACTTTGGTCAAGGGAATTTCTTCTACTCTTATCTAACTCGATCAACTAGTTGATTCTGTTCTAAATGGCATCCTAATCTGAGCTAAAGGTTTGGAGAAGCTGATACACTGGAATATTTAAGTGGATAGGTAAGGTGACATCTAGGCCATAGACAAGTTCAAAAGGGCTCCTTCTGGTTGAACTTTTCTTTGTGATTCTATCGACCCATAATGCAGACTTGATCTTGCTATCCCAAGACTTTTTATTATCACCAATAGTTTTCTTGATTATGGTCATTAAGTTATTATTAATTGACTCAGCTAGACCATTTCCTTGGGGATAATAGTTTGATGAATGGGATATGATAATGCCGTACTTGAAACAAAAGGATGACATCTTGGAGGAAACAAAGCACGAGCCATTATCTGTGATGATTCTAGCTGGCACACTGAATCTTGTGATAATCTTATTTTCTAAGAAATCCATGACTACATCATCAGTTGCCTTCTTGGTGGGTATTGCCTCTTCCCACTTGGTGAAATAATCAGTGGCAGTAAGTATCCAAGAATAACCATTGCTCGAGCTATCCTTGAACTTACCGATGAAATCAATCCCCCACTGCTGGAAAGGGGATTGGACTACTATTGGGTTTAAAGGAAAGGATTTCATTTGTTGCTTTCCAGTGAACAACTGACACTAGGGGAAAACTTTGACAGACTTGTGCACATCTGAAAAGAGGTTCCTCCAATAGTATCCTACTCTAATGATTTTATGGGTGGTTGTTCTTGCTGCAAAATGTCTAACACAAAATCCTGAATGGAACTCAACCATGATTTTTTTGGATTCAGGTTCATCGATACATCTAAGTATTAAACCATTGAGGTTTATCCAACCCAAACCATCTTTTGTTAAACAATACTTAATTTCTTTTAACCTTAATTCTCTTCTTTTATGTCCAAGTAGGTGATCAGGGCATGTAAGGTTACAGAGGAAAAAGATGATGTCGGCATACCAAGGGTACTTCTCTAATCTCTGAAGCTCGTCTGATACACTTTGTTCTGAATCACTGTTCTGGCAGATTATTCGTAAGGCCTTTTCATTTCCCCAGGTCAACATCTTTGCAAGACCTTGTCCCTTAATTAAATTAGTAGGTTTTATCTCTAAATCATACTCTTGAATCTTATAAACCCACTTAGCCATGATTCCTAGACAATCTTGTTGAGGCATGATATCCTTGACAGCTGCATGGGGTACATGTCCAATGATTTTGGAGTAACCTACATAAGTTCTGAAATGTTTAAGGGACTTGACAAGAGCATAGGCCTGTTTCTCCATGGTGGTATACTTCAACTTTGAATGTTGCAAGGCTCTAATCATAAAGTCTATAGGTCATTCTTGTCCTTCTTTATTCTTTTGAAGGAGAACACCAACAATGGTGTCCTCCGAGGCAAAGGAAAATATCTGAAATTCCTTGGAATAATCTGGACTGATTAAGACTGGGGACCTGGATATGGAATCTTTGATAGATTTGAAAGCATCTTTCCCTTCATCCGTCCACTCAAATTTAGCATCTTTCTTTGACAACTTTTGTAGAGGCTTCATTAATTCTGCTAAATTTGGGATGAATCTCCTTATGGAATTAATATGACCATTAAAAGACTGGAGCACTTTAAGACTCTGAGGCAAGGGGACTTTATTAATGGCTTCAACTCTCTCAGGATCAACTTTGGCACCATCCTTAGAAATGATGTGTCCCAACAACTTTCCTTCATCAACCCCAAAGATTGACTTGGAGGGGTTTATGGAAATACCATATTTCTGACATCTTATGAAAACCTACCTAAGATGACTTATGTGGTCAGATCTTTCCTTTGAGAAAATGGTTAAGTCATCTTGATATATTTTGATTATTTTTCCTATAAGTTCTTTGAAGGAAAAATCCATGGTTCTTTGGAAGGTGGCACCTGCGTTTAATAAGCCAAAATGCATTCTTAAAAATTTATAAGTGCCCTAAGGTGTTTTGAATGTAGTTTTATGTTGATCCTCTTTATTTACCAACACTTGGTTATAACTGGAAAATACATCCAACATGGACATCATTCCTGATCCCGTTACTCTTTGAAGCAATGTTTCCATGTCGGGAAATGGGTAATTATCTTTAAGGCATGATGTATTCAGATTTTTGAAATCTATACATATTCTAATTGACCCATTCTTCTTTCTAACAACAACTAAGTTGGAGCACCACGATGAATGTCTTGTAGGTGCTATGATCCCTACTGCTAACATCTTCTAAAGTTCCTTCTGCACAATGGGGGCCAACTTAGGATTTATTTGCCTAAGGTTTTGCCAGAAAGGCTTGACCTCCTTAGCCTCTTCTGTGAGGGGAATAGTGTGTTGAAACACATCTTCCTGATAGGATTTAAGTTCGTCATAACTAAAGGCCAACACATCTCTATATTCTTTGATTAAGTTGATCAAATTGTTCCTTTCCTTTTCTGAAGTACCTTTTCCAATTTTTATTATTTGGGGTCCTTATCAGTTCTTATGTTTATTTCCATATAATCCCCAATTTTTTTAATTTTTTTAAATGATGATCCTATCGATCAAACAGGTTTTCAAAATCTATAAGGCTACTTGGGATGTGATTCCTTTCACTATCCTCACATTCCTAATACTCTTTACCCTACTGCCGATAACTGATCTTGCAACCCTCAAACTCTTGGAGATTATGGATGAATCTCAAGAGTTGCTCATCATCTTTAAAAACCTGCCAATGATCTACATTATTCAGAATTGAGGGCCTGAAATTGATTTCCATTTTCCCATTCCCATTAATCATTTCATCTGATGGCTGGAGGGTGGATGCTGCTACCACCAATTTGTCTGCTAACCCATTCATTTCCCTAGGGACCTTTTGAATGTTTAGTGCATCAAACCATTCCATGGTGTCCCATATGGCATTTCTATAATTTCTTAGTCTGTCATTTTTGCACTGATACAGATTCTTAATCTAGAGGACAACTAAGTCTGAATCACCTTTTATGTTCAACATTTTTATCCCCTTGTCTTTGGCAGTTTCTAACCCAAGAAGAAATGCCTCATACTCAGCTACATTGTTTGATGCTTCAAACTCTAACTTGAAAGAAAAATTGTAGACTTTACTTGAAGGAGAAATGATCACAATGCCTGCACCCTTTTTCGGATTTGGAATAGGCCCCATCAAAGTACATTTTCCAAACTTCATCTATCTTTTAATCTTTAATGTTTTCCTTAATAGGGGCCATGAAATTTGACAAGATAGCATAGTTTCCAAAGTTATCAATAAAATGAACAAATTCATTTTTGGGCTTCTTAGGGTTTTCTACATGCCGTTTCCTTAGCTTCTCTCTGTGGAGTATCACCCTATTGTTTTCTGATCCAAGTATAATATCATATGTCCAATCCATTTGAATGTACCCACAAAGAGTTGCGACCCATTTTCTACATAGCAACATACCCCAATTATCTAGAACATCTATCACTACCACATCCATCGACATGTCGATGTCAGGATACTTGGACAACTTAGCATGTAGATTTAAAATTATCCCTACCACTTCAACTTCTCTTGCATCCATTTCACAAACATTGTGGTAGGGTCGGGTGACCCTTAGATTTAGTTGTTCCATTACTTTTGTTGTCATGACATTTGATGAAGCACCTGAATCTAACATGCAGTTATGAAGGAGAAGGTTATCAACTAAGAGAGAGACATAAACAGGCAGGTGGTGTTCTCTTTTAGATCAACACTATTGAGGACTGTAGGCATATCCATAGGTTCAATATGTTTGGCTTCAAATATACATTATTATTAGGGAGAGGATCCTCTTTGACAATATTATGATCTTTAATTTGACTATCCTCTATGGCTTTCAACAAATTTTATTTTTTACCAAGAATTTTAAGGACATCAGTTGCATAAACATGAATCTTAGCACTTCTTATCCATTCTCCCATATCAAAATTTGATTTAGGGATAACAGGGGGATCTGGGAGAGGAGGAGAGGTTACCTTCAGCTTGTACTATTTAGATGGTGATGGATTCTGTTACAACGAATTTTACCACACATGGTAGATCACACATTTATGGCCTTCTCTATCCCTCTACAGACTCTTTGGACCCCATGGACTATTTTTGTACCTTTGATGTTTCCAAGATCATCCCTAAAAACACCTGTTATTTTCCATACGTGACTTTTAAACCCATTCTCGCATATATACGTGGATATAACCCTTAAACTCGCATACATTGGGATGTGTGCAAAAGGCCAAAGATTTTTGGAGTTTTCCTTGATGTGGATCTGAGTCACTTGTCTCTTGGCCTTCCATATGCCTTGAGATTGCTTGGATTTGACCTTCCATTACCCCATTGAAGTACTACATAAGCAACCCTTTGGATACATTGAAGAGGAGGAATTGAAGAGCAAGAAAACTATAGTCCATTGTTGCTGTAGCTTATACTTGAGTCTACATCCCTTTGTTCCTTGGAGCACTTGGTGTTCTTCCCAAGATTGCCTTTTCTTGTGAACTTGCTATCGAGAGATGGAGGATTGAGGTGGTGGAGGCCCAGGTGGAGGACTCAGTTTCTCCAATTCGTAGACATGTCGACAGAGGTTGTCATTCTTGTAATCTTTGATTTATATTAATAGAAATATCTTTTCCTGTCCAATAATGTGCATTTAAATGAATATTGAATCCATGGATGCTTTTAATTGCTCACACATTATTTATTATATATGCTAGAGTAGGTATAACACCATTATATAGCATGCTTGTCTTGTTTGCTTATTGTTGAGAGAGAAAATTGATTACACAAGTGGGATTGGAAAAGCTCAATGGGGATATACATCAACCATCCAGAATAAGGTATGTTTCGAGATACTTTAGAGTTAGATGTTTTATTTCTCTTGCATATTGGGAAGGGATTGATTTCTACAGTTACTCTATTTGTTGTGGTACACCCCAAGTCATAGGATGTTTTCTCCGTAACAGAATTGGCGACCATACTGGGGAGTTCTTAGTCATGTCCTTTGGGGTTTTTATCGACATTCAATGTTCTTGAATTGCTCTGAATTTTCTATTTCTGAGTCGGGTCTAGGGGCATGTTTTCCTAGTAGTGTCTTATAGGAGTAAATTTTGTCTCAGCGTGTCTATTTTCCTTCTTTTTTATCTCTTTTTCTTCCTATACGTGGGTTTTTCCTTCATAGTCGCGTGTACATGCGGGTTTTCCTGGAATAGTTGCGTATATACGCGGATTTTCTATAAACAGTCGTGTATGCCCTAAGTTATTCCTTTTTGGGGAAGATTAAGTGTTGCTGAGTGAGTTTGGATGATTGTTGAGTCTTCTTGGATGCTTCTGGAATATGTATACACTCATGTTTCTGTCCAGAGACGCTTTTTAGTTTAAATTTTTGAAAATGTTCTTGTCATTCCATTTTCTATTTTTTGTTTTGAGATTAGTGCATTAGGTCTCTTTTACCTTGGTTCTTTTCTTGGGTGTTGTCTGGTAGTGCTGGCAGAGTCTGGGGGTTGTAGAGTCATACTTTTGCTTTTTATCTCATTTAATTCAAAAAATACAAAAACATTTGCTTTTTGCATCATTATGCATTGTTTGCATTTTGCATTTGCATGGTACTTGCATTAGGTTTGCTTGGAGAGTATTAGTCATATTTTCATATAGGAATGATTTCATATTCATTTGAAGGAAAATTTTTCACTTCACGTAGTAGCATACCCTGTTTTCATTTGACACAGTGCATTTGCATTGATTGTTAGGTGTGCATTTTACTTCTTGTTGCATCATAACATCATTAGTTGCACGACCATTTTCCCGTTTGAGTAATAAGCTGATTAAAATCAATGCATAATGAAATGAATTACACTCTTTTCTTTTATAGGGTGCAACAACAAGATTAGGTTTTAGGGTCTTTGAATAGTTCATTGTGAGTAAATTCTCCAAGACCACTAAATGAAACATTTATGTGTCTGTCCAGGTGAGAGTGTGAAATTCCTTTATATAATTAGTGTTTCTCAGGATCCTCCTCTTACAAGGGAGTTAAGCACGAGGCAGTGTGAGCGGTTATGATTGGGATGACGCCTGGTTATAACTAAGTAGCACCGGAGATATTTCTAGGATTGTATTCGTATCTGGGGGCTCTTTCGAGAGTTTCGGGCTTTGCTACCCTACCCATACGGTCAATCCTACCTGCAAGTTTCCGCCTCAGCATTGATTATATTAAGGTGACCTTAGTTTCCTTACCTAAGTTATCGAGGGGGTACTTCACAGAGGTTATTCAGTAGGTGTCCTGGCTAGGTAGGGGTTGGACAGCACAGTCGCTATATGCGTTGAAGCTGAGGGCCAATATAATTGGTTACGAACCTCTGCTTGTTGTGTATGGGAGTCTCAAGCCTATCCTAGGTGAGACATACCTACTTCATTCAAGAGATCACATATCCTACCCTTCTTTTCTTGCGATTTGGCTTTACATTTTATAGGTGTATGCTCTGTGCATGCTAGTTTTCCTAGGGTTTGAGTAATTAGATCAAGTCTTTTCATTTTTTGAGTCATTTTGGATTCGGGCATGGCACTTCATCATTTTGGTAATTTAGCAGGACTTCCACCTTCCAAATCTCCTCCTCATTTGGGAGAGAGAAACAGACAGTCCTGGTGGACTACTTCTCACTTTGATTCACACATAATGGGAGATCACGAGGATGAGATTCCAGAGATGTACTCTCCAACTCACCAGGTTGGGGATGAAGAGCCTACTCCTATATATGATCCTTCACCGGAAATACCTTCACATTCTGGTTATGATCCCTCATTCACAGGTCGTTGGTATTGGTTACCAAGCGAAAAGACTCATTATGAACCCGCAAGCACTAGTCATGTTCGTTATGGCATGTCTGATATCCATGCACCTGATCCAGCACATCATGTTGAGTCAGAAGTTGAATTTAACACTACACCTGGGGGCACTCCTATTCCTTTCCATGCGGAGATATTTGGGAGCATTATTCACATTGCACCTTCCATCCCAGCGGTGGAAGAAACCTCACATGCCCGTCCTAGACCTAGTGTTAGTAACCATATACAGATACCAGAACCGAAACAAGTGACCATTGGGAACACCACTTACATCCCTTCACATGTCCCTTCATCCTCGAAACCTACTCCTTCGAATGCATTTTTTACAACCCTTCCTCCCCCTCATTCACGTGGTCCTTCAGGCCAGAATATCACTACTAGCCATGTTCATACTGTGACTGCTCGCATGGTAGTATCTCAAAGTCAAGTACCTCCTGTTGTGTCGGGAGGTCATATCCCTATTTCTAGATCGTCTTATGGTCCATCTCAAGGAGTTCCCCATATCCCTAACTATGGAAATTCTCATGGGACATCCCATGGGACACCTTATGGAGCTTCTCATGGATAGTCTTATGGACTGTAGTATGGGAAAAACTATCAAACCTATGGGTACGGGTATCAAAAACCTGCTTACTCTTCCAATTATGGCTTTTTAGTACCACATCATCAAGGTACACCACATCATAATGCTTCCATGCAACCCTATACGGGTCAAATGGGAGGAGTTTATTATGGCCAAGGCCATGGTATTTATAGCAATCATCCTTACATGAACCAGAACTATCAGGGAGCGTGGCATAGACCAACTCAACCTAGGCTCCCTTTCCTCGCAACATTGAACTTACCTTACTTATCGAGACTTATGAATGATCCATTATCTCATGAACCAGCCTGGCCGACCATCCCTAACAAGCTTCCTTCGGACATTCCCAAGTTCGAAGGTAAAGTTGGAGAAGATCCTAGTGAGCATGTCACTACTTTTCACCTTTGGTGCTCTTCCAATTCCTTACATGAGGATTCAATCCATTTAAGGCTATTTCAATGCACTCTCACTGGGTCTGCAGTGAAATGGTATATAGAGTTACCAAGGGGGGCATACGTTTTATTTGATGACCTTGCCATGAATTTCCTTAATCACTTTCAGCTACTTGTTCGTTACGACATTGGTACCGAACTATTGTCGACATTTTGACAAGACAAAGCCACACATATCTTGGATCATATTCAAGAGTTGCATAGATGGAAGCTGTTTATTAAATCCTTTATACCACCAGAATTTCTCCTTGAGTGGTTCCTCAAGTAGTTGTTACCTTACATCGCGAAAGAGGTTTCTACATCCAGAGTCCAAAACGAGGAACAAGCAATATTTAGGGTACAAGAGTTGGATTTGATCTATGCTCAGTCTAGACTTTTGTATGAGATTATATTTAATGCTCCACGATCTAGTTTCGATCCCAAGATCAAGCCTGGGCCACATCCCGATGGCATTCTGGGCTGTACAAGTACCAAACCTACGGATTCGATTGTGAAACAAGTGAGCCAATTGTCAATTAATCAATCTGCATCGAGACAAGCCATGACTTTGTCTCAACCTAACCAAATGATGAGTGTAATTTTTGTGCAATCATCAGACTAGAAGGGAAACCAGCAGCCTGGAAGGAATACACAAAAAGGGAAAAATAATCGTAAGAGTGTGAACAAGAACAAAAATGCTAATTATAATGACAAGAACACTTGTAATGCTGGGGGGGACAAGCACACTAAATGTAATGTAAATTTTCCTTGCAATTTATGTAAGGAGGACCACCTCACTCACTTGTGCCCTCATATGGAAGATTCCTCGAGGTTCATAGCCCAAGTCCTAGCCGTGCTAACTAATCCTTTACCCAACAATCAAAATATGAACTTGAGGACCATTGATCCTCATTGTGCATCGGGTGGAGATCAAAATCCATCGAAGGCCAATACTAGTCATGGTTGCGTCAACATGGTGCATGCTACTAGGGTTGTGACTCGTGTGAAGGATTATGGTTCATCACAACCGGACCTTGGAAAGGAACCCGCTCCACCCGAGAGCCCTTTGCATATTGAAAAACCTATAGATAAACCTGAAGTTGCACCTTGCATTCCTAAGGGAGTCCTAAAGCATTCAGGGCACAATCCTAATGCCTAAGTTACCCATAACTATTCCGTTTTTGAGGATTTGAGCCAAAATCCCTGTGCGATGTCTACGCTTGAAGTAATTCAGACTTGTCCTCCGTAGAGGAGAACCTTGCTTTCTGCTCTTAGGGTTGATGATGATAAATCTTCTTCCATTATCAAATTTTAAACCATGGGAATAAAACCTCTCTTGCATTACTATGTGTCTCTTTTGATTCATGTAGAATTTCTTAATATAACTGTCAAACGCACTGTGATTGATGAAGGCGCTGCTGCTTCCATGATGTCTTTGTCATGTTGGAAGGGTTTGGGTTCTCCCGAGTTGTCTCAATCCACTACTATGTTGACAGTTTTTGATGGTAGATCATTTCGGCTGCATAGGATTCTTCCTTCTCTTAAGGTCCAATTGGGAGGGAAGACCATTGCGATCGAGGTCAAGGTGGTTAATGCACCCCTTGACTACAATCTTTTGCTAGGTCGGAATTGGATGTATAGTATGCAAGCCGTAGCCTCTTCTCTCTTTCGAGTGGTATGCTTTCAATTTAATGGGAATATCATTACGATTGATTAGATGTCATTATGTAATTCGAGTGTCAATGCATCATCGGGAACTTCTATCTTGATTATCGATCATTCTCAACAAGCAACTGGGGGTGTGGGTGTGGGTATGTATCCTTCTCTTATGGGAACCTTTAGTTGTCCTGCATCTGTTCTTATGATCAGATCTAGTTTTGGTGGGGCTTCATCCTCGTTGAATTCGATGTCTTTTCACACTACCCATATGGAAGATCATTGGATTCTTCCTTCACCGAATCCTTCGATTGGACCTATCGAAACGGATGTGCCATTGCCTACAACGATGGTAGCATATCAAACAAATATTGGTCAAGTTGCAGAGCCTAGTCCTTCCTCTTCGCGGATGGAGGAGGAAGACCCATATGTGCTGCCTGTATGGGCAGTTGAGTCCTCTCACACACATTATTTCCTTAATGATGTTTTTCCATCAGATGAAGCCATTATTGAGGCCATTTCTGGAGTTGAGACACCTTGGGAAGAATTACATTATCGATCATATTTTCTTCCTGAACTCGACTATATGGAGCGTGATGACTTTGGGAAGATTCTTAGGGATAATATTGGTAGTCCCATGGTTCCATTGAGCTCTCCTAGTCAGATGGCTAATGGGAACATGTAAAATTTATCACCTACTAGTCCTATCAATATTTCTCGCGATCCTGGCAAAGTTGAGAACATCTACATTGGGGCGAGTTGTTCCCCTAATGAGATCGAGGCATATACCGAGCTATTTAAAGAGTTTCATGACATATTTGCTTGGTCATATGAGGAAATTACAGGTATTGACCCTCGTATTGTCAAACATGAGATCAACACTTATCCAGATGCGAAGTCGATTCGACAACGTTTGCGTGCGGTGAATCCTAGAAAAGCACCTGCCATTAAGGATGAGATAGATAAACTGTTAAAAGCTAGTTTTATCTACCTTGTTCCCCTGATGGAGTGGGTTTTAAATCCCGTTTTGGTTGATAAGAAGTAGGGAGTGATCTGTATATGCACTGATTTCTGTGATTTAAATCGTGCTTATCCTAAGGATAATTTTCCCACACCATTTATTAATCATATTTTGGATGAGTGTGCGGGAAGCGAGGTATTCTCCTTCATGGATGGTTTTTCTGGATATAATTAGATTCAGATCAAACTCGAGGATCAACATAAGACTACATTTATTTTCCCTTGGGGTTCTTTTGCATATTGGAAGAATCCTTTCGGCCTTAAAAACGTCGGAGCTACTTTTTAGCTAGCTATGACCTTAATTTTTCATGATCTCAAAATGATTATCGAAGTGTATTTGGATAACCTTGCTGCTCATTCTCATTTGACAGTGCATCATCCATACCATTTGAGATTAATATTCGAAAGATGCCGTCATTACCATGTTCAGTTAAATCCTCATAAGTGCATATTTTGTGTGACTATTGGTCGCTTTCTAGGGTTCATCCTATCAAGGGAGGGAATAAGATTCAATCCCTTAAAGGTTGAGGCAATACTTCAATTGTCTCCCCTGCGTAATATTAGACATCTTCAGTGTTTGCAAGGCATGGAAAATTTCTTGCGGATATTTGTAGTTAATTTTTCCAAGGCATCTTTTAAAGAAGGACACTCCTTTTTGCTGGGATGAGCGAGCCCAGGAGTCCTTTGATGCTCTTAAGCAAGCCTTAGCATCGGTCCCCGTGCTTAGTCCACCTAACTATAGTCGTGATTTCTTGATTTATGTGCCCATGTCCATGGAGATGGTTGGTATGGTTTTGGTTCAGGAGGATGAGGAGCTCCATGAGAATTTCATATATTATTTGAGCTGAAACCTTATTGATGCGAAAATCCGTTATTCAAAATCCGTTATTCCCATGTGTAGAAGCTTGCCTTGGCCACCGTTCATGCAGTTCAGAGATTGAGACATTACATTCTCCTTTGTCGAACCTTGGTTGTAGCTCATATCAATCCATTTTAGTTCATCCTCACTCGAAGGATGATTGGGGGAAAATACAATAAATGGATTGTTATTTTGCAAGAGTTCAATCTCGAATTCGTTTCGGCAGAATCGAAGAAATCGTTGATATTTGCAGAGCTCATATCCAATTTTCCAAGTTTGGAGGAGGAATAGGTTTATGAGGATATGTTTGTCGATGAGCATATTTTCCTTATCTCAACTTTGGACCCATGGTACGAGGATATCATTGTGTATTTGCAAATGTTGAAAGTCCCTACTCACATTTCATGGGATGAGTGATGACGATTACATCATGTAGCTAAGAACTACCTTATAATGGATAACACTTTGTACCACCATGGGGTAGATTCCATTTTACATCATTGTTTAACCCATGATGAGGCTGAGGTGGTGCTGAATGATTTCCACAGAGGGGTGTGTGGTGGTCATTTATTTGTGCTTTCTACAGCCCAAAGAATCTTGAGAGCAGGATATTTTTGGTCGTTGATCTTCAAAGATTGTGTTAATGCGGTCAAGAAGTGTCACCCTTACGAGGTGTTTGCATGCAATATGCGCTCACATCTAGCCCCGTTACATCCTATAGTAACCTCTGGTCCCTTCACCAAGTGGGGGCTTGACTTTATGGATTGCAACCCAGCTTCGGCTGGGGGGCATCATCACATTATAGTGGTTTTTGATTATTTCATGAAATGGGCAGAGGCTATGCCCATGGTTAAATCCGATGGTGAGACAGCCACACATTTAGTTTTCAACCAAATTATTACTCAGTTTGGCATTCCGAAAGAGCTTGTCACTGACCATGGTAGGCACTTTCATAGTAGAATTATGGAAGAGTTGGATTCAAAGTTAGGGTATAAGAAGGAGCACTCCTCTTCGTATTACCATCAGGCGAATGGACAGGTTGAAGCAGTGAATAAATCACTTAAGTCCATTCTCCAACGAACCATCGCACAAAGCAATATGAATTGGAATATCATGTTATATCCTACTTTGTCGGCCTATAGAACTGCGGTTAAGGCTGCCACTGGTTTCTCTCCATATCAACTTGTACATGGGTCGGAGTCTATCTTGCCGGTTGAATGCGAAATTCCTTCTCTGAAGCTAGCTATAGAGATTTTACCAAACACTTCCACATTGGAAGAACGTTTGGTCCACTTAGAGTAGCTTGGTCAGCAACGTCGAGATGCCTTAGTGGCTCTAGAAGTAAATAAGCATCGCGTCAAGGTCCAATATGACAAGTCTGTCCGTCCGAGGAAGTTTAGTGAAGGTGATTTGGTCCTTTTGTGGGATCAAGCTAAAGAACCCTTGGGGGCAGGGAATTTCATTCCCATGTGGCATGGTCCTTACATGGTCAAATGTGTGTTAGAGAAAGGTGCCTATGAACTAGTGGATTATTAAGGGGCAACCTTGCGAAGCCTAGAAATGGGCTCTATTTTAAAAAATACTATGCATGATCTTCATCCAGGGCTGATTGTTGTATATTATTGTACAATTTTTGAGTTGCATAGTTAGGTTTCCTTATGGTGATTGGGTTTGTTGATTAGCTTCTATTTCTTATGGAAGATGTCGATGGAGTCTACCATTTACATAGGATTCATCGATGGTGCTAGTCGTCACACTCAAAACTCAGCTTTGGCTGCTTGGGTGATTTATACTCCTACGAGTCAAGTATTGTCTTTAGGAGGCATATGTTTATGGCCTTCTTTGAACAATGTTGTTGAATATAGTGCCATTATTGAGTTATTGCGTGATGCCATTTCACATGGTGTTCTTTCTCTTGAGGTACGTCTTGATTCGCAGTTAGTGGTTTCATAGCTTAATGGCTCGTATCATATTAAGGGTCCGATATTAGTACGAATATTCTTATGTGTGAGATTCCTAGAAAGACAATTTGAGAATATAACATACATTCATGTTTCAAGAATTTTTAATGAAGTTGCTAACTCATATGCTAACTATGTGTTAGATTGGCATTTGTTTCATAGACCATAAGCATATCACAAACATACATTTTTGCACACATGTAAATAAATAAAATTGATCATCATAAAAAAATTTCATTAACATCCAAAAAGTGACGTCATAATACGTAAATGTCATAATACAAAATTGGGGCTTCCAAGCCACCAAAATATAATACACGGTTGTACAAAAATAAATACTCTCAGGTCTCTGAGCTTGAGGAGGAGGAGGGGGGTTCTGATCGTGGTAGCACACTACGGCTCTAGCTAGCCGTCGGAATAATCGAACCCATGCCTATGGTACACCAACCACCTGGTGTTGCATGGCCACAGGAAAGTCCTCGACTTGTGCCATGGGTACCCTATGTGTCAAGCGTACGAAGTTTGTGTGAATGCTTTGGAGCATCTGCTCCACATCCACACCCATGATATCATCTCCTCTTCCCCTCCGTCTATGAAGAGGGAAACCATCCGGTCGTCGTGGTCCAACATCTGCATACACATGACAGATTGTCACTATGTGTCGTCACACCAAAACATGTATTTTGAGTCAATATATCAAAAAACACAAAAAATTTAATAATTCAAAAAACTTAAAAAGTGTGTTTGGGATTTGTTTCCTATGTCGCGATATGCCGCTCCTGGTGGTAGGGTCATGTCCGGATCTCCACAGAAGTCTATCCCTGCATAGGGATAGTCATCAATGGCAATGATCTGCCTCTGCCACCATGGAAAGAAGTCTGATGGGTAGGGGTTAGCCACTCTAACTCCGCCCAGTCTGTGCATAACATTTTCCCAACGTCGTTGGGCCGGATCTCGAAATCCGTGTGAAGGAATGTCCACTCTAGGCATTAGAGGAAATTTGGGGTCTAAAATGGGCCTTATAAGAAAACGTGCCAAAATAAGTTTTTGTGAGTTGGAATTCAAGAACCAATAGAATTTCA